>JAOYSI010073866.1:0-11868 GCA_025775065.1 Hiodon alosoides | reverse complement strand
AGAAAGCATGTTACTGTGACCACTGAGAGTGTGCAGGATAAGGGAACTGCAGCAGCAGCAGCAGCAGCAGCAGCAGCGGTGCTCCCAGAATGTTGACTCTTGCATATCTGGGGTTCCAAGTCTGCCTAATGTCTTTGCTGGGTCCAATCCAAGTCACCTTAACTTATTTGATGCAGTTTTAATTTATTTTTTTACATAAGATTTGCTATCATTTAATACTATAGAAAAATACATTTGAAAAAATGAAAATGGGATTTTATATTGAATTGCTCTTTTTTACAATGGGATTCTATCGTTACAATGTATAATGACTCGTGCATAGTTCGGAGTACTACTTTAACAGCATATTGGCCTGCACGGTCAGCAGGACCGGGGGACGGGGGCACACTAAAATGGTTGCTGTAAACATCTGATTCACACACAACTTGGCTCAAAGTTGTTCTCAATATCTGTTTTGTGCCAGCTTTAAGGGAAACCAAAGCCTTTTGTAATTCAATACAAGTCATAAGTTGTTGTTTTTTTAAATCTCTTCCTCAGTCCCTTCCCCACATGGGAACAAATACCCTCTCACCCTCATAGTGTAATACTGTACTCTATACTAGAGTCCAATCGAGCTTCATAAAAGGTTATCTTTATTTTGTGTTTTTCTAGTATGTTTTTGTGTCTTTGTTTATACTATAATATATGCCTTAAAATCTTTGTGTATTTTTATTTACCAAAAAAAAGTCTCCTGGGAAAAACACAAACTGTTTTGTGTTAATGCCACATGCCTTAACACATGTTACATGTTGGGTAAGAGTGAATAAAGTTCCATGCCTATTTTTGTATAAAACTGTGAGCAAGAGTATTTATTTCAGAGAAAGGAAGCCAGTTGTAAAGCACACTGTTCCTTTTTGTCCTCGTCATTATGAATAAAATCCCCTATATTTGAACTGTCATGGCGAGCGTGGGCTGAGTGTGGGGGTGCATCTAAACACATTTTTCAAAAGTTTGGCTGAAGAACTTTTGGCTGAAAAGTCCTTTGTACTGAGTTCCAATTCAGTGAGCCACTGTTCTTCATCTTCATACTTTTACATTTACATTTTATATTTTCATTTCTTAGCAGACACTTTTATCCAAAGCGACTTACACAGTTTACTATTTATACATTTCATCCATTTATACAGCTGGACTTTCGTTAGTTTCCTGGCAGGCTTACACACAGACTGTGAGGTTATATTGACTGTAACATAACAATAGTATTGTAGCATTTTTCGGAGTGCTATTACTCTGCTGGGTTCAAGCAAGGAGTCAGACACCGATCAACAGAAAGACGTGCTCTTTATTTCACACATGCGCTTACGACCGCCTTGATAAAGGCAGAACTGGCAGTGGAAAGAACTGCTAACACATAGGAAAACACAGAAAGCCCTCACACAAACAAGCCCACGGCGAGGGAACTAAATCATAACTACAAAGACACTAGACGATACAGTTAACTAAACTAAACTTCTACACATCGACATTTACAGAAACACGAAACATCGCACACATTACTTACGTTATTTACAGTTCGGGAGCCAGGCTTCCCAGCAGCCCCCTCGGGGATGGTTAAACACCATTGGCGCTGCTTTCCATCCCTGTTACAGTATGTTTTATTTTTGATTTTGTGTGTTTCTCTTCCGCTCCTGATAAGTTGTGGATCCAAATTAATTAGCACATGCATTATAAGGTATGGAAATCAGTGTAATGTTTAATAGTTGTAGTTAAACGGTCTGGTTTGTGCAAAACTTTTGTGTGGAATGCACTAAAAGTATAGATGCTTTTAGATGGAGCCTTTAGAGAGATCCTTTCTAAAACCGCAAGGCTTTGACAGTTTTTATGTTTTGTGCTACTGCCCTCTAGTGCTTGTGCAGGAACTTTACCGTTATGTGTTGTTTGCCTTGTTAACCGACAGAGGACATTATGTTCCTATGCATAACTGTCTAAAGAACAGTGGGACTACCTCAGAATGTGCTCATAGGCATTTCTTGTTGATTTTGCTGTGACGATTTTTTTTGTTTGTTTTATATCAAATTATATTATAGTATATCATAATAATTATATTATTACTATCCGAAACTATTTTTGCCTTTTTAAAAACTATTTGCTCTTATCGCTACAATTTAAAAACGTATCTCGTTGTTGGCTGAATTTGGCAAACTGTCCGGGAATTTAGTTAGCTGTGCAATAATTGTTACATCTGATTATTATTCATTATTTTGTGAACACGAAAATTATGGGAGGGGGGTTAAGCAGTTTTGGGAATCTTCATATTAAGCGGGTTTACCTAAAGATTGTGGAAATGTGTCTGCCTTTATTAATTACCTAGCAACATTGCCTCACGCTTTGCGTCGATTTTAAAACCACCCTTCACTCGCTGTGGTCGTTTTATTGCAATTTAAACAAATGGCATATTTTAAAGCTGAACAAAAAATACTGACTGGCGCAGGGCTGTCTTTCATAATTTCTACTGTTTTAGTGTTACGCGACATTGTTCACGATATTATGCAGTCTATAGTACATTGAACACTTTTAAAGTGTCATTTCAGAGCTTTATGGGGAACGAACTAGTCCTGTTTCCACAATGTCTAGCTTTTTAGCAGTAATCGTCCATAAATAGTTTGTCGGTTGTCGAAGGCAGTCATTTTATGATGTGCGTTTTTATCCGCTGCGATAGACCTTCTGTTGTTTACACTTTTTTTAAAATTCCTTCTTAGGAATCCTACACTAAGCTTCTTGGGAAACCGGATACTTGCCAAAGCACTTGGACCCACGATGTCCTGGAATGAGAAGGCATTCAGTAAACGTCATTTTACTTGACTGGTATGAAAACCTACAGCATATTAACTTCTACGTGGAGTCTTACCTTGTCCCGTTATATTCCAATTCAATCAATGCTAATAATTTGAAGGGTGCTGAAAACCTGTGATATGCTAAAACGTTTGCGATTCTAAACGTTTGGTAAAAACAGTGAGAAACTTATCAAGTGGAGTACAAAACATAATTTTAACGTTACATATAAGCAAGTAAATTGTAAGCTATTTGATATGTTAATGCTTACGACTTGTCGCATTTATCAATAGAAAGAATCAGTAAGTCGAATTTTGATTACTACGCTATTTTTCAGGGAACACAACCCATGTAGAGGAGATGTGAAGGACGGATTTGTAACGAGGTTAAAGTCCCAAGTCAACTGCAGCCGCCTCTGAGGGTGCATCCCTCGGGCCGCCGAATGTCCGGCAACGATCGCAGTTACCGTTTTTGATTTGGACAATAAACGACCGGGCCGCCTTGATTTGACCGTCCTGACCCGTATGCAAATGAACCCCCCAACCCGTGTGAGCTGTTGTGCTCGACAGTCATTATTGGGCCCACCTTGCCGCTGTGTTGTTGCTCACTATGCAAATTATACGCGTTTTTGCATGGACGCTGGCACAGAGCCACGTGCACTACCTAAAAGAAAGCAGATGTGGAACTAGAAGTTCGACGGCACGTTACAATCTCTGGTTTTTACATGCCGGCCACCGAGTTCGAGACACTGCTCCCGTGGACCGATTTGGATTTAGATTTAGAAAAAAGTTATACTAGCCTATTTATTGTCGTAGAACATCAAACACTACGGTCATAATGGTAACTTTAGATTCTCCAGATACAGGTAAGGTAACTGCCAGGTAAATGTTGTACTTGTCGGCTGTTACATCTATTTAATGTCAAACAAGTAATGTCGGGGTTATATGTACGCTTCGTACCCCATGTTGTCTGTTTACTAAGAATTTTAATGATAAAATTATATATTGTGTTTTCATATTCAGTAAATATAGAGTTTTTGCGATGCAATCTGAAATATTCTATATTTATCTGTTGGTAGAGGCTTTGAGGGGATT
This sequence comes from Hiodon alosoides, assembly GCA_025775065.1. NCBI lineage: Eukaryota > Metazoa > Chordata > Actinopteri > Hiodontiformes > Hiodontidae > Hiodon > Hiodon alosoides. The sequence continues at coordinate 7,963 of JAOYSI010073866.1, read as the reverse complement.
ATTTTCAATTTATGGAATATTTCTGAATTATATATCATATATTAGGCCTGCATTAGCATTAAGGCTGTTAAAAGTAGGGGACACGTTTGAACATTTCTTCTAAAAATGGTAATTTACTACGTTAATTCATTCATGAAAGAAGACGACAAATTATAAAACAGCAGACAGCTTTATGAGCCTGGATGGGCTGATCGTACAGGGGAGGGGGAGATAGATTTGTCTGTGTACTAGAGGTTATAAGAAATGAAACTTTTTACCAGGAGGTTGCTGGATCAAATCCCAGAGTGGACTTTTTTTCTTTTTTTTTAAGCAATAAGCTGCAGGTGAGCTGTCCTAATTTTCCAAATCTACCTCAAATTGCCTGTCAGTCCATTTAGTTTTATTTATTTAAAAATATTTATTTATTTGGAAAATAAGCTCTTAATTCAATAGTGATTGACTTGAGTTCTAGACAAAGGATTGTATAATCAAGGCAAAGTGCATTTCTTCTTATATTTTGTTTTAAAAACATAAGCATGATAATTGTGAAAGAAAATATGTATATATTTATTTATGTACTATCACCACAATACATGTTTTATTTTTATTTATTTATTGTTATTATTATTATTATCACTCATTTTTATTTGCTAGCAGAAAGGGAAGCATTCCAAAGTATGTATGTTTCAAATGAATAAATAGAAGGTGTTGTCTTGGGGTGGGAGTTTTTGAGAGCGAGAGGTCAACGGTGAAAGTGAAATGAGCTTCAACTAATGAATATTTTGGAAGCAACTGAGTGTGGGAGAATATTTGACAGTGGAACACATTAGAATAACCTCAATGGATTACCCTTGTCCTGCACAAATTTGTGCTGCATAGTAAAATCAGCTGTTCTTTAAACAGATATTAAGATGAGTGGAGAGAGTGTGGAACAGACAGAATCCCACAGAGAACAGACAGGTAAGGATGTTAAAATTAGTATCTTATCTGTGATTAGCTTGATTTTAATTTTAATAAATTACTTATTTTGGTTGCGTGCACATTAATTCATACATTCCTCAGTTTTGTCTCTTATTAAATTTGCTGTATTCAGACGTCTTTCAAATAGCAATTTTCCAGTGAAGTAAACACGATTGTATGTGTTGTGCATAGTTCTGAACAGATAAATTCAGGGGAATGCTTCAAAGTAACTGACTGAATTTTTCGTTTTTATTTGCCAAATGGAAATTGATTTGTTTGTTGGTGTAAAAGTGTAGATGGTCCAAATTGTCCGGAGCCTTTGTCTTCCATTTGTGTAGGCTTTCCAATATGTAACCAATACATTATAAAATAATTCTGTATTCATTTTTCAGAGGTCTTAGATTGACATATACTTTTGATCACTCAGAAAGTTACATTTTTATTCCATTATTTAATTAGTTTTTTTTAAAAACATAGATCATTGTTGCGTAGGAATCTTGCTGCACAGGAAGGTATTTTGAAAAGCCTAAGAATTTTTATCACATTTATATCTACAGGCCTTCTTCCCTGAAGCAACTGTTTTGTTTACAATGGTTGGTCGTGAAGGCAAACAAGGTTTTCCGTGTTTGAACATATCATTGCTGAAATATTAGACAAATGTTATTAAAGTATTGTGACTTGCTAGTCTGTATGATAGTTTTATGAAGTCCGTCACAAATAGAGTTGCAGTGGGGTTGAATTCGAAATAAGCTGTGAATTATTATGGGCCCCTGTCGAACTAACACTGGGTTTTCACCCTACAGTGCTACAGGGGCCTTATTGTGCCTTGATCCACACTATAATATGACCTTTTTAAAATCTAACTTTTGTAGTCGAATAATGGTGATACTGGCTCCTCGCCTCTGCGTGTCCCTACCAGTGTGTTTTCCTGTGGTGGTGGATAGTTTGGAGGGTGACACGGATGCAGAGCGTGGAGAGTGAGGTCAGCGAGTGGTTAAAAATCGGGTAAAAAAAAAAAATGAGGTAATGGTTTAAGCCCTGATCCCCAAGCCACAAGGCAGGGATTGCTAGCTAAACCCCAGAACAAAACCCCAGAACAAGCCACTGGGAGGGCAGGGTGCGGAGCAGAGACCATTTGTTCAAACTCAGAAACCGGTTCAGAAATCGGTTTCATTATGCTGTTGTACAATTTGCCATTGCATTGCCATTCCTGTTGTGTTGACTTTTTTTCATTCAGTTTTGTGTTATTTCATCATCATTTGATGAACATAGGCATGAACATCACATTATTTAATTGTAATTTACAATACGAACATTTTTGCACTATACCAGCGTATCCTAGGTATCAGAGCTGTTGTCAGGTATCACCGTAAGAAAGTCATTTTTGTCTCACATTTCAAGGAACGTATAACCGATTTTTGTTGTCATTTTGGTGTTTTTATCTGGAATAATACATCAAGTGTACATCTTGTTGTTTCAAGAAATGATTCATGCTTCTGGGAAAATGTGAATATTTTGGGTGTGCTAGTCAGGCTTACCCTGGCAAAAGTAGAGATGGGTTGCATGTTTCAAAGCTGAGTTCTGTTATGCATCACAACACTGAGTAATCAATGCCTGGGTGGATGAGAAACAACAGAGTCACAATCCACCTCATTCTTTTCCTTTTCCCAGACACACAGCTTTCCAGGGAATCTCCTTGATTATAGATATACAATCTTATATATGTTGGGTCCCTGTCTGCCCCTTGTTTTCATTAGAAAGCTAGGAACATGTAGGAAGTTGAGCAGGTGTTGTCTTCAGAAGCATTCTGAAGTCGACCTATTCGCTTGAGAGGGAGAAAGACAGGAAGAGACAGAGAGATGCTTCCCGCTGCAACTTCATCTTTGGACCTGGCAACGGACCCCGGGAGGCCTGTAAACATTTAAATAAGAGGGCCTTAGATGGTCGCCAGGGACAAAGACCTCCAGTCCATTTGCATAGCCTCCTGATTTCCATACTGGAAGTTTGGCTGCGGACGGGGAAAATTTCCATACGGTGGGACAGCAGGCACACAGACTGCCGAAGCTTAGAGCCTCCATTTGAAATTCAAATGAGGAAGATAACCTAACACACGAGATGCTCAAGCTGCTCCAAGATCCCTTTGGTCTCTACTCATGGCATTGTGAGCGACGCTTCTGCATTGGGATTTAATCTCCTCGTTGAACACCGTGCGCACCATTGTAAATCTCACGTCATCGCCATACCATAGTATACCTACCAATCAGAGAGACACTCATGTAAAATCATAACCTGGCAAATGAGTAAATATTACTCGAGGGGGTCATGATGGGTATATAGGTTTTATAATGTCCTTCTCTTAGGTCAGAAGAAATCCCATTAATTTTTTTCATGATGAATGTGCAAAAATAATATTATTAACTTGAGGCATTTTTTTTCTTATAGACAATGAACAACATGAACTCGAATTCACAAGACAAGTGAGTAACCCATAATCACTCCAACTCCAGATATGCTCTGGGGGCCACATTTGGATTTTATGCCGCATGGCCCAGTCTCAGTTTTGAGAATGGTGAGAATGGTGGCTTCGTCAAAGATGACATTCACGGCAATAATAGCCCTCTTAGTTTAGTGCAATAGTGCTCACGCGCTTTTGAAAATGATATATCTACAGTAAAACCCGCTACTTCTAATTGCACTTCATTGATGTTTTGTGGTAGATAAATTAATGGATATGTAAAGTCTCAGTAGGGTAGGGCTGGTGTGAGAGTTTTTGATCCCAGGGTCTCACTACAGGAACACTACACACTACAGTCTCTAACGCATGGGGAAACATTTGCATGTGTTATTGCCTGAGGGCAGGGTAGGGATGTAGTGGAGGAAGAGATGGGTGTGCTTGCCAAAGTCGCCGTCTCGCTTAACCGGTACATGAGCACACAATGTCACCAGGGCCGGTGAACCACAGAGAGGAACCAAGTATCTTTTCGCTTGCTTTCATTCCACTTTTGTTTGAGGCCCCAACGATGGCCGATTCTCCCATCAGCCCCCATTGAAATTCAGCAGTTGTCGTGTTGTATGTTTTGCTCTTAACGAAAAGCTGATGGAGACCTGAGTTCCAGGAAACTAGATACGCCTGCCTTTGTGTTTTGTTTTTAGATTAAGACAGAGGAGATCAGCAACTCACCCCATTCCGTCCCATCACACAAGACATGCCATCTGACACAGGGGTCTCCTGTGCCCGGTGGGCAGCTGACAGGGGTATGATCTCTTTTTATCAGACACACAGGCTCAATCATGACTTATCTGTAACCCAAAGCATGAAAGCAAGAACCAAGTTTAAGAGAATGTCGTTGTTTTTTTTTGTTTTTTTAAATGTATTGAACAGCTCCATTGTGGTGGACATATACATATGTTTAGTTATAGACCTATGATATATTCCTGGAGGGGTTAGGTGATCCCTACAGCAAACTGCCGTTTCCAGTAGTTCTATATTTTTCTTTGTCTTTACTTCCTGTTCTACAGGACCTGTCTTCTCTGAACCACCTGCAGCAGCTTGTGCTGGTCCCCGGATCTCATCTCCCCTCTCCCTCGCCCTTCCTCCTCTCCCAGACACAGACAGGGCACCAAGGTATGCGTCCGCTTCTGGCCCCACCCTCGAGTTTTAACAGTGAAACAAACAGAATTGAATCATTGGCACTTTTTCAATCATGCAAAAAGGTGACTGCTCTTATAAAACAACCTCTCTAAAGAGTACACAATTATGTTTTTGTATTTTATTAAAGTAAATACTATTATAAATGTATTTATATGTACTATTATAGTATGTACTATTAATAATAATGCACTATTATAAATATTATAAGTTATACAATTTATTATGGTTAAAATGGAACCACCTGTGATAACATTTTTTCTTCCCCCCCCCCCCCGTAAAGCGTTGTTGCAGCAAAATCTGCTGTCATTGCCCTCACAGTCCCAGTCGAGCCTCCTGCAGCATCAGCCAGGATTAGCAATGACTCCGCAGGTAATAAGCTTTATCCTGGGACAACAAAGTAACAGCCACTAAGACTGTCTGGGGAAAGGCTCACAGTTTTTCTGTAATCAAACTCACACTTTCCAAAGACAATCTGAAGCATACTTATACCTTTGTTATGTCCCCCCATCCCGACTTCACTGTGTGAAAGCAGGCAATGAGTCGAACAGCCCTGACTGGGTCCACTCTGGACGGCCACCTGGACATGGCCCACCTTCAGATCCCCAAGCACATGGCCCCACCACAGCAGGATGACCCCAATGACCTAGAGGACCTGGAGCAGTTTGCCAAGGCCTTCAAGCAGAGACGCATCAAACTGGGCTTCACTCAGGTACGGCACTGTCTGTATCTTAGTCACTAGGCAGTGCTATACAGCTACACAGTGCTCGACATATTGCTATACAGATAAACACTCAAGTAAAACATACCATCTTGTCCAAAAAAAACAATATAATAAGCATGCATGTTTAATTTATAAAAGTCAATAAATTGTGCAGAATCGTAAAACTTGGGACCTGATTTAATCCATAACTGCGAATGTCTTGAAATCCTCGCTATTATTTAACATTGAATCATGAGGATGGCTGTCTCTCCAGTTAACAGTAAAAAGATTATGAGATAAAATCTGAAACTTATCCCTTTATTTGGAATGAATAATTTTGTCATTTGTGGTTCGCCGGTAAATTGATTAACCAATGCTTGAAGGTATAATTTCATAGCCACAAGTAAAACACACAGAGTTGACCCTGGGAAATCCCGTATAAATGTCAATGGGAGTCACAATTTTGGGGCCCCCTGGATTCTGGACCCTGGGGCATGGGGCCCACAGGACCACTCAGTAATCAGTCTTTGAGAAGGAGATCCGACCAAACGAATGCAACGATGCAGTTACTTAGCAGTCCTTACACCCATAACATGCAGCTTTTCTGAACACGATAGCGTTCCCCGCTATCACGTTTCCTGCCATGTGCTGGTGGGGAGCGAGACGAGAGAGAGACTGTGATGATGTGTGTCTGTCCTCTTGTAGGGAGATGTGGGGCTGGCGATGGGGAAGCTGTATGGGAACGACTTTAGCCAGACCACCATCTCCCGCTTCGAGGCCCTCAACCTCAGCTTCAAGAACATGTGCAAGCTGAAGCCTCTGCTGGAGAAGTGGCTGAGCGACGCAGGTCAGGGTTCGAAAGACACACACACTCATATACTGGCACGCACTCATATACTCACACTCACTTGCCTATGTGCAGACACACATACACATGCACATACATAGACACACCTGTTTCTGGTCTGCTGGTTTTTCATTTATTGGAGCGAGGCCGGCACTTTATAGAGCACATGGATGCTAATGGAATGGCCATTGTAATATATATTTTTCCATCTGTACTTGCTCTTTATTTCATGGGATGAGCAACCCTGTGTTAGACTGGCAATATCATGCAGATGAATTAATAATAATAATAAAGTCTAAAGAAAATAGCATTCTACCACTACGCTTTCAATCAAAAGAAGACTATGAATAAGAGTCAGACATTTTTTTATCTTCCCTTGTAGTCCTGCTCACATTGTAGCATGAGGTTAAAAAAAAGTTAACTAGCAAACTGTATGAGCGATATCACCATTGATGTCAAATTTATGTCTTCAGACTGATGTTGTTTGCTTGATTACTCAATAACTCTAACTATACATTATTACGCAGAAAATATTACCGAATAAACTTGACTTATTCTTTCACCCGGCGATTAGTGTTCTTCTTTGAAGGTCATTTTACCGCACTTTGCTGCCACCCATTGTTCTCGTAGACAAGCTGTCTACACAAACTTGTACCTTTATTTTAGCATCACAATTTAAGAGTGTGACATGAGTATCCAATTAACTGCCCCCAGCACAAAAGGATTCCACAATTTTGAAGAAAAAAACACACTTGTTATATGCATAAGTTATATTTCCAAACCTTAAAGCCTTTATTTGTGATATAGTTGTACAACTCTGGATGAAGATTCCATAAAATATTTGACTGTAACGGATGTACAACAAACTAAGAAAACAATTGATCAAAAAATAAGTAGTCTGGGGTCTACATAAGTCTATTTGAAAGAAAATCCTGACAAAACACACACACACACACTCAAGCACACACGCTCAAACACTCAAACACACACTCTGTGTACCCAAATAAAGGCATGTGCCATGTTTCCTCCTAAAGAGAACTCACCCTCGGATATATCCCACACTGCTACTCTGCCACCACTCATTGAAGGATATGGCAGGAAGAGGAAGAAGCGAACAAGCATCGAGACCAACATCAAGCTCACCCTGGAGAAGCGCTTTCTCGATGTATGTGAGAGTCCCCACCTTCTGGTGAAGGGCGTGGTTAGGAGAGACTTGTTCCCTGAATTAGCCTCAACCACTGAGTGTTTTTTTTCTATTGCTCAGAACCCTAAGCCAAACTCTGAAGAGATCACCCTGATCTCTGAGCAGCTGTCCATGGAGAAGGAGGTGGTCCGGGTTTGGTTCTGTAACCGACGACAGAAGGAGAAGAGGATCTTCTGCCCGATGTCCACCTCACAGATGAAGCTACCCAGCTACAACTCAAGACTGGTGATGCCCTTGCCCTTTCCACGGCAACTCGTTCTCATTATATCCAGTCTATCAACTCCCTGAGCTCAGTCTCACATTGCGGAAAATGTTTGCTTCCCGTTTTAGGTCCCCTCTTCAAGGCCTCTCAGCCCGCTTGCTGTAAACGGAGGTGAGTATGACTTTAACGTCAGTGCAACGAGCAGGCAGACAGTGGAAACTATTGCCAACATGAAATGAAGAAATAACTTCAACGCATTCACATTCTTTCCCTAGTCTTAAAGAATAAATGGATACATTCATGTATGTATGTAACAAAATTCTATATTTTCTATCGCTCTCTCTCTCTCTCTCTCTCTCTATATATATATATATATATATATATATATAGAGAGAGAGAGAGAGAGAGAGAGAGAGAGA
>JAOYSI010073864.1:0-19321 GCA_025775065.1 Hiodon alosoides | reverse complement strand
CCCCCCCCCCCCCCCCCCCCCCCCCCCCCCCCCCCCCCGGCCCAACGGTGCAAAGTTGGGTGACCGATGCAACCTGGAACATCGTGCCAAGAAAGGGATGCGGCAACTCGCCGGGCCACCAGGACAGTGCCTACTTGGGGACTGGGGAGCAATGTTCTCCCTTGATGGCCTAAGCTGCCTCCTTCAACTGTTCTGCCAGAAAATTGGAGACCTAATCTGGAGACTTGCAGCGCAAATGAGCCAATAGTCCAGATAGTTCAGGACTTCGCTAAAATGAACGGCTAAAATCGCTCTCACACACACTTCGTGAGAACTCGGGGAGCAGGCGATTCGGCAGATGGCATAACACGAAACAGGCCTTGCCCTTGGAAAGCAAACCAAAGGAACTTCCACCCACGGTTAACAAAAGGTGTACTGGGCCAATGCTTCCGCGGTGTCACCTGCAAAGGTCTTGGTAGACATCCTTGCCTCCTTGAACTGCTGCAAAAAGTCACCTAAGGCAGGTCCAGAAGTGTCACCTGGTGTGTTGGGTGTGTCCAGAGGGGCCGACTTGGTGTCCAACCGCTTGGCTTTTGAAAGCCAGACCTTTTGGCAGGTGGGGTGACTGATTAGTTCAGTTAGCCAACGCCTTTTCACCAGCTGAAGCCTCCTCCGCTGATCGGTACCGAGCCTACCCAGAGCTGAAGCCTCCTCAGCTGATCGGTACCGAGCCTACCCAGAGCTGAAGCCTCCTCAGCTGATCGGTACCGAGCCTACCCATAGCTGAAGCCTCCACAGCTGATCGGTACCGAGCCTACCCAGAGCTGAAGCCTCCTCAGCTGATCGGTACCGAGCCTACCCAGAGCTGAAGCCAGCACCCTAGACAGAAAGGTGTTGTAGCTCCTTTGATGGACTAGGAAAGCGCTGGCAGAGTAAGCCTTCTTAAGAAAGTACTAAGCCACCCGAAGCTCAGCTCTGTTTTATATGTAGGAACAGAATAAACTCTGACTCTGTGCTTTTATAAGATTTAGGACAGACGATTTCAGATGCGGTCTTGCAAGATTTGTCATAAATGCTCAAAATTCTGGGGTTCCTAAAGAGAAATAACCCATTAACAAGGTTTCATATTCCATATATGAAAGGGAACCATGACGCTCTTAACTCTCCGGTCACTTTCCTCACCTCGCAAAAAGGCAACATTAGCGCTGAATACACAAAGCGTCACTCGTATTATTTGAACTCATTCATTTAAGCTACGTGTAAATGATGTGTTAATGACGAATTCAGCAACAATACCGTAGGAAATGAAGCCGCCTTCAAACACTCGAAGCTACAGTGAGACCCATGTGTGCCCTGTAGACAGGCAGGGGAGCAAGCAGGTGACAAGAGCTGTTAAACAATGCCTGTGCCCTGCCCTCTTCTCTGTGTTTGGCCTCTCAAGGGCTGGGGCCAGATTTCCCTGATTTTAGTGCCCAATCCCAAAAAAGCATGTGACAGGGTAACATGATTCGGGGCTAGGAACGGAGGAACAAGCAGACGTACGAGGGAAGAGGGTGGCGCCGCTGAGCTGAGGAGGGGAAGTTCCCTTCCTTAAGAGAGGCTGGGAATCAACGAGGAACAGAGTGACACCAAGCTCCTACTTGCATCCTTGTTCTGTTCGCCACAAATAATTTGAAGTTCAGTTACAAAGCCCCATGGCTGAGCATATTAATAGCCAGACAAACTATTACCAACACAGAAATGTGCTCTTTAGGGTTGAAAGCAATTACATTTATTCAAACTTCTGTGGAGTCTTGAGCCGCCTGCAATGACATTGAATAGAACTACAGGCTACAGCATTCTTGCAGACCACAAAGATTTGTAAATCACAGCTTGGTATCAATCTGTCCCAAGGATGCGTAGACATCATTGTTAATGAATTGTAAAAAATTTACAGAACAAGTTCAGTCGGAATTAGATATGGCATTGGATGGAGGTGGGTTGTGTGCGGTCGATAGGGGAGCACGCACACACACACGCGCACACACACGCGCACACAAACAAACATGCACACGCACACCCATAGGGTTGTCACCATTGGTTACAGCACAGCCTACGGGAAGGGGTGGAGGGAAATGGCGCTCTATTCACCTGTCTTCCTTTCGGCTGGATGGTAGACGGCAAGTCCTGCAAAGCAAAACCCACCGGTGTTCAATGACTGTTCACTGTCAGGGGTGGGATGAGTTAGCGAGTTTACAAGGGAGAACCTGTGCAAAGCCTCTTCACATGGTCACATCTTTAAATATTTACACAGTACCAGTTCAAAAATAAACGTAACATAGCAACAACAAAAGAAAGACAAATGAAAAAATCAAAACAGCACATTACTTAAGGTCAAAGGCAGTATGCCACAGCTGATGAAGGTCAGTATCTTGACAGTACAAGCAAGAGGAAGCGCAGAGCAAGCAAGCGTCTTAAGCACCACGCTTACGGGACGACCCCCTGACCCAGGGTGCTCATGCTCCGCTGGCTGAGACCTCGTACCACAAGCCTCCACAACAGACATGCTTCACACAGCAAGTGGCTACAAGCCTGGGGACTGAAGCGACACCAAATGGTTACCCAGCTCTTCTGCCCTATGGTCCGAGATGCATGCTTCCACTGTGAAAATTTACTGCGACGCGCTGACTGCTTGGTTAAACCACAAACCACAAACCGTGCTGTTGCAATGCTTGAAAAAAACCATACAGATCTGGGCGCAATGTTACATCAACATATATTGCCACCATATTTAAGACGCAGTGTTTCATACTGAAAGGAGTTTGTGAAAGGAGTCCAGAAGGGTCACCCTAATGATTGCATGACCCGATATCCACCCCCCATCATGGAGGTGCAGTTAATTCTTTTGAAATTATAAAAGTCTGCCTCTCCCTCCTCTGTGGGATCGGGTCAGAGACATGTAACAAAGCAGCGGGTGTTCAGGGAGTGCATGAGCACAGTTAGACAGTGCTCCTTGGAGGGAAAGAGGGCTCTGTCTGCACGGGGCTTTGGGATTGGAGGGCCTGCACTGGGCAGGGGTCGTGGCAGCTGGAGAGCACACCAATTTGAAAACTGAGATAGCGGAAACTAGGTCAATTCCCAAGAACATCGGGCTTCAGTGGCCTGCTAGTAGCCAATGGGAAACACCACTGACCTTGGTGTTTCTTAAAGTCATACTATACAAGTTCAATGAGACGACTAGACCTGTGACAAACCAAACAAAACCAAAAGAAGGGTCTAGGATAAAACAAAGAGCAGAACGGGATTCTACAAATGTCCTACAATCCGAACACACCTAATGGATAGGAGAGGCTGGATACAGACAGGCTTGTCACGGACAGTGTCGAGGTAGTAAACATCGGTAGAAGTGAGGGACCAGTGGGAATACTGGGAGTCCTTACCAAGATGGAACTGTTAATGCTGGCATGCCCATTGACAGGGGACTGTCTGGAGGTGGAAGGGGACTCTTTCTGAAATAAGACACAGAGTTCAGCGACACACCAATACAGGGTGGAGATGAAGGTTTTGGGGTGGTGGGTGAGAAGAACAGCACTGTCATATTCCTTGGCGATGACTAGTGCGGGGACACTCCTGGGTTTAGCCGTGTGAGGGACACCAGCCCGGGAAAGGTCTAAGGTCTACATCAGTTCATGCACGGAAATACATGAGATGAATAAAAGGTAAAATGTGTTTCAATGACTTCCTTAAGGTGATTCATAAAGGAGCTGGTAGCACCGGTGAATCGGTGAAATGGCAACGAGGGAGGCTGGTGGAACGGCAGTTCTTCCAAACACCAGAAGATGGACCCAACGTTGCACAAATGCCTAACTGTCAAACTAGAACATCTAGGCAGTTCCCTTTATGTTATGGCTACACCTGAAAGTTTTTTCACCTAGCGGACTTGCTGGTACACAATTTCCCCTGAAGAGGTCATGCTCAAAATCATGATCAATAACACTTAACTGAAACAACAAAACCTAATACACAAATAAAGCAAAGATAAAATATATAAAATATATGTGTGGACTCCAGCATTGATGAGCTGCTGTAATGGGGGTGGTAGCAGCTCTTAGTCAGCAGTGGGGATCATTTCCAGAACAGGGGAACATGGAACATTGGAACCTTCCAATAAGAGGTTGGAGGGGGTTGGTGGTGGTGGTGGTGGTGGTGGGGGTGTGCAGCGCTAAAGCAGGACTGAACTTCCCAGGAAAAAGCATTAATTTTCAGCCATCCAGCAGGCAGTTAGTCACAGGGGCCATTAAAGTGGGAGACCCAACCACGACCAGCCATTCAAAACGCAACACTGAATGAAAACGGAAAGAAAAGAAAAGAAAAACAGGAAAGGAAAGGAAAGGAAAGGAAACCAGACAGAGGGAAGGATTACTGAGAAAAGGGAAGCAGGCGAGCTGGTACGTTACCTCGCACGACGAGGACTGCGTACGGTAGCTTGGCACAATCTTAAAAGTGATGCTCCCTCTCATCTCCCTCTGTGAAGAGACGGGCACAAGTCGACGGTACACAAACATCTCCAGTCACAGCATTTCCGACGGGCACACCAAGAAGGGACCGTTGTTCCTTCACGCAGACAGCCCATAATGGAGCGCGTTCGCGGGGGAAACCAACAACCTGCTTGTCCCCCAGTAGGATTCCCCCCCACCTTTGGCAGCACTGCATGGGGTGCACTTACAAGCATCTTCTGGAGCTGCTCTACAGTCTGGTTAGCCACACTGATCCCGTTGATCTCTCGGATCTCATCCCCGACATGGAGCGTTCCTGCGTCAGCAGAAAGAAGGGAGGCATACAGGTGCCAGTGTGTGAGTTGTGAGAAGACACCGCCTGTGTCACCCTGTAGGTGGGAGTGCCGGGGGGTGGGGGTTGGTAGGAGTTTGTTGGACAGGCAGTTCTCTCTCTAATGAATTCCATCATGTTTCTTTTCTTACTTTTCCGTCGCTGAGACTTGGGACTGAGATTGAGTCCCAATAACCTAAGAATTTCTTTTCAGAAAAGGTTCATTATTTTTTTCGCTTGCCATATAATATACAAAAATTGGAGATCAATTAATGGAGATCAATTATTTACGATGCCAAAATACATGACAGATTTCACTATGTACAAATATATAAAATCACCACACACTTCTCTGGTTTATTTAAAAATTGTCTGCCGAACATACAATTCAACTTGAATTCGACTTACAGCTGTAATTTGGGGGGCTGACCTGGATGAGAGGCAAATGGCTGGGTGGATGGAATTTGAGGGCAGAGAGGCGAGCAGTTGGGTGGATGTTATTTTAGGGTCAGAGAGGTGGGCGGTTGGGTGGATGGAATTTGAGGGCAGAGAGGCGAGCAGTTGGGTGGAAGTTATTTTAGGGTCAGAGAGGCGGGCGGTTGGGTGGATGTAAATTGAGAGGCGAGCGGTTAGGAGGATGTGTGAGTTGAGGGCTGAGAAGTGATGTGGTTGGATGGATGTGATTTCAGGGGCTGAGAAGTGATGTGGTTGGGTGGATGTGATTTCAGGGACTGAGTAGATGTGCGCAGACAAACATACCTTGTCTATGGATCATTCCTCCATGCATTATCCTGGCCACAATACAGTGGTTTAGATCATTCATCTTCAGAGTAATGCCCTGGGAAAAGAGGAAGAGTGAGTTTGCAGCAAATCATTTCACTTTGATTCTACAGTACTTTTTTTCTGTCAAAACCACCACTTCGTACTTCATTAGAAAAGTGTCTATCTGTATTCTGTGTGAATGTATGTCTGTATTTATGCATGTTTGGGTGTATAACACACACACACACACACACACACACACACACACACACCCCCAAACGTGCATAAATATACGTATCTTGAAAAAAGATGTACTGTAAAAGATGTATATACACACACTTTAAGGTTAGACTTATCTTGTATTTTGAGTGCAAGATCAAGCTGAATGACATTTTTTTGTTCATATTTATGTAGGGTGCCGACAATGCCAGTGGACACTGTAGGTTTGTACACATACGTATGAGTATGTGTGTGAGGCTATGTGTGTGAGGCCATGTGTGAGCGTCTATACGTGAGTGTATGTGTGAGCGTCTATACGTGAGTGTATGTGTGAGCGTCTATAAGTGAGTGTATGGGTGAGCGTCTATACGTGAGTGTATGTGTGAGGGTCTATACGTGACTGTCTATACGTGACTGTCTATACGTGAGTGTATATACGCAAGTGTATGTCTGCATTAACATGAATGTAGCATCTATGTGCCCCTGAAGGTCTACCATGGGCTCGTCTGTGTTCTTCTGGAACTGAACTAGCCGCACACGGGTGACGTTCTCCAGGTCCATGTCCCCGTTGGCGCTCTCCGGCGAGTCCCCGTTCAGGTATGGTGAGGTGGGAGGGGGTGTAACCCTCAGCGCCTCGTCACTGTACACCTCGTGCGCCACCACATCATGAGTCTGCAGTAAGGCCTGGGTAGATGGGGTTAGTCAATTTCCACCATGGCGGCTGACCATCTCACGCTAGTCTACAGTGATATCTACAGAAGCAAATCCGACCCACAGGCCGGGGGGTCCTCACTCGACACCAACATGGTTATCAGAGGAGCGGGAGCCTTTCTGCCAGTGTCAACAGAGCTGGCTTCCTCACGCATCAGGGTTTTCGACCGCAAACAACAAGTCTGCTTCTGAACAACCTGAATATAGCCTGAGAAAGCAGAGGCGTCAGAAGACCACAGCAAAGAGAGAGACTACATAGTTGAATCTCTCAGGGTGCCGTCATTCAACCCGCACACAGGAGCAGTGAGTGGATGTGGAGGATGTGAGGGGTGACACAAATGCACTGAAACCAAACTCTTAGTTTTACTCATCCTCGAGTCCGGAGCAGAGCGGAAACCATTAAAGAGAGGCTCGCTGCCATTTTGTGTTTTTATATACGTTGTGGGCAAATGACATTCAGTTTCATAAACAAAATCGTGGGGGGGTGTATGTTGGAAACCACAACATTTATGTAGCTAGCTTAGTTAGCTAGTTCCATTCCATGTACATTTCATTGTTTCAGACGGAGTAACCTTAAACATTAGCAATTAACTATGTTATCATTCAATTCAGCAAATGAGGACATAAGTTATTATTGTGCAGAATGGGATACGTTATTGAGCAGAATGAGGGAGTAATCATTAGGTCCTGTGTAAGATACACACGGTATGTGTTGTATAAGTTATGTCCGAGTTAGTGTTAAGTAAATAATGTTAATGTCATGTATTTATTTTCACACTGTAAACTAAACTTAATGCTGACAATTTTTTGACGACTCTTCGTTAAATCGTATAATGTCACTGTGAGAAGAAGAAACGGCCACAAACTAAATCTAAAACATGTCTGGGCTGTCTGAACGGTAACGTGCACGGAACTACAAGTTAGCCCTCGTAAATGGTTACCACACCACACCTGACACAAGTTACCTGTGTATTTATTTGATTATTAGGAAGCAAGTAACATTAGCTAAAGAAAATTAGCTAGAAAAAAAAAATAGAGATACTAGTTTGTACATACAATAGTAGAAGTTCTAGAAGTATGTTTTCTATAGTTACTTTTTTATTTTTATTTTATAAAAAGCTTTTATATAGGGTTCCAGCCCAAACCATTTACTTTTTGATTTAATCCTTTTTAAAACTTAGCTTTCGACGTATGGTTTGGTATTTCTTATCTGGTAGAAACTACTAGCATGCCAGGTAGTGGAAAAAATCTTTCATTTGCAGCGCTGCAGTGTTCTGAACCCGTATGGCCATTGAAAGAGCCAGTGTCTGCCCGTGCCTGTCCAAGGCCAGAGAGCATGGCCATGGCTTATGGT
Organism: Hiodon alosoides; assembly: GCA_025775065.1. Lineage (NCBI taxonomy): Eukaryota > Metazoa > Chordata > Actinopteri > Hiodontiformes > Hiodontidae > Hiodon > Hiodon alosoides. The sequence goes on along the minus strand of JAOYSI010073864.1, from coordinate 11,490 downwards.
AATCCTCTTTCTGCAGCCGGTGAAGATGAGAGGGGGAGAGAGACGTATTCAAGAACAAGCTGCCAGGCCCTGGCCTGGGCAACAGAGGGAAGTGCTGAAAAGTAACGGTGTGGCTAACAGAACCAAGAGAGGATCACAACAAGTGTCCATTAACCTGGAGCCAACGTGCAATATGCTACAATACAGCCTCAGCAAATCAGCTGTGCAGTTTCAAAAATACCCATTAGGTCAGGTCAGGTCAGGCCAGGTCAGGTCAGGTCAGTAAGGAAAGTGAAGAGAAAACAGAAGCCAGAGCTGAGAAAATGAAAACACAACCTGATAGCACCACATATACAGAAGCCTAGTGAGCCACTCTCATTGTCTGAGAGTAGTCAATTAGAAAAAGCTTATTTTCAAATGCAGTTACTGAGAGGAAACGTATTTAGGGTTCTTATATGGTTTTCCCTCTCCCCTTCACCATAGACAAATGCCCAATAAATATATATATATATATATACTTATCTTCATAGAAAACATTTCGAGTCTGTATATTCTGCTATTAAAGCATATTTAAGTCTTTTACAGCAACTGACAGAGACAACAAAACAGAACAAAATAACATACTCTTCTCATGCCAACAGAATGTGCCTAATGTAATACAAAGGAACATTTATAAGAAGTCAAAAGAAAGAAAACTCAGCAGAACAAAACTGATGTGACAGCTGGCAACACGGCAGAAAGGCCAACAAATCCTCATTTTCCTCACCACTGTCGGCAGCCATCGGTGTCATGTGTGAAAGCTCCTGTTAACAGCGTGTCCTGCTTAGACAGTTTGAGTGGTGGAAGGGCCAGGGGGCAAACTGGGATTTCAGCAGCTTGTGACTGAAGGCGCCTCCCCTTCTCCTCCCCCTCGGCCTTCCGCCCTGCCTACAGCAGTCCAGCGCCGCATTAGCCACCTACCCGCTCAGTGACATCACTGCAGAAGGGGCGGTCCATTAAGCACGTGCGACTCTGATGTGCGATTGTGAATGCTCAGCACACCCATTTGATCAAAATAATACAGTGGAGGACGACATCAGCCTGTTTTATATTAGCACATTTCTTATTGTAATGATTAATGGGTTTGCATTGTATAGGAGATCATGTTATTTGTCCATTTGCAAAAGTGAATGTTAAACATTCTTCAAGCAGGCATTCTAGCATCCAAAGAAAACAATGCTAAGACACAATAGCAAGATACCCTGTGTCTATTTTTACATTTAACATAAATGCTGTAATAAAGCTAAAAACTGGGCATAGCACTTTTGTTAGCGACATACTTTAAAGATAATTGAAAATGATTTTCCTAAATGCCTATAACTTTGTTGCTGGGAAGTAGGCGCAGTTTGAATTGTCTAGTTGAATCAAAAATGCTAAACGACGGTAACCTTCACCAATGTTCCCAATCTGCTCCGTCGCTTTAAAATCGCATCAAAATCGCAAATGCTCAATGAAGCATGCTTTACTGCGTTGGGGGTCTAGACATTACCGTTCTTCTGGATTCAGACTTGCGCTCCTCAGCTCATCCATTTATGTCAGTCTGACCTAAATATCCAAACTTTCCAAATGATCTCTCTCAACCAGTTTCTTATCTCTCTTGTTATCACTTTGTCCCTGTCCTAAACTGTCTCACGCTCTGTTCTTTCATTAACTTATTTGTATTAAGGCTCGTCTGAAAGGAGACTTCCCGAGTGTTTCCCATTAGAAGTACCATGTCCTATCTCAGCGTGGTTTGACAGGTACACAGTCACTTCCATATCTATCCCCACTGAGATAGGACATTTTGAAGGCCATGTTTCACCATTCATTAACTTTCAGAAAGGATAAAATAAAACAATCAACCAAGTAGTTTTAGAGTTTCTGCATGATAATAAATGGAAAAAATTTAAGTAGGGGAAACCCCACCCCCAAAAAAAACAAAACAGTTGATACAGGGCACATTGGTAACAACAAAAATCCATTCTGTTCTTTATCTGTCACACCTGTGTCTAATAGTAAACACTTCCTCTCAAAGGCTCAACTAATCTTGGAAATCTCCCTCCACCAACTCCATTCCCATGATTGTGACTGCATTTATTGGCTCTTTATTTATTGGTCAAAATAATCACATCAGACCCTGTTGTTTGAACGTTATAAGCCTTTTCACTCACCATAAAATGAGGTTGTGTGAGGATCCGCCTGAGTTCTTTAGCGTCAGTGTTCTCTGGGTAACAAGACATCTCTTCTAATACCTTGAGAATAGGAGACAGAAGAGAGGCCTGTCACATTTTCTCCTTTTAGCCCTCAACGTGTGCCTGTGGAAACTGTGCAATCAACACCAGAGTGGTAAGCCTCTGATAAACCTGTCTTGAATAGAGGAACACGAGGCCCCCTCTCTGACCCTGCCCCACTGTCGTAGGCCACCTACCTCTGCAGCCAATCGACATGGCCCGAGTGTTTTTGATTTTGTTTTATAACCCCGATGTCCCGATTTGGCACTGACAGGTCACAATTTAATCGTAAATGCTCTACAGCAGAATGATCCTGAGCTCCAGTCAAGGACTGAGCTTTTCCACCTTGCGTTTTGTCTCTGGAGATATTAAATCCCCTCTCACTGATTCACGGTCCCCGCATGAGGCACTTTGGATCGGCAGGACTCTACATGTGACACATGACCAATATCAATCACAACATGAAGGCAGCTCTTCTTGACCCTGATACCAAAATGCTTTAAAAAAATAAAAAATATGAAACAAACACTGACAAAATTAAAAGTCTTCGGCTTACATATTCCAGATGTTTCAAAGCCCCGCCTGCTTCGTCTTCGGTGGAATTCTTAGCACAAGGAGACACACAGGAGAGTTACACAGTGCCCTTTACTGGTCCACAGGGTCACACTCGATGAGACTGTACCACCCCAGAGGCGAGACTTCATAGTCCCTCTCAGTGGCAGTGGATCGGGGAGGATCAGTCAAGGGTGAGAGGTTAGTCTCTGACCCAGCTACCCCGCTGGCTGAAGATGTTAATAAATGTGTTTTTCGAGGAAAAGGATTGTTTTAAAGCATTTCAGTATCGCTAGTAATGGTCAGTAAAAGCCAAGCAAAGCGTGTTATTCCAAAAGAGAACTCCAAGACTGTAGGGGCCCTGCCATGAGATAAGTTGTGTAAACTGCTGTCACAGATACTGGGTTATAGTAGCACAGAACAGTACAGTATTCAGAACATCTAGGGGTCTGACATAATAAAAGTAGGGGTCATTCCTGTACATATTCGACTGAAAGAAATATATTTTTACTATGGAAAGGTGACCTGGAGCTAGTTAGCAATAGGTTTCAGGCTTTGGCCTTTATTAGAAGAGAAAAGCGCCACACCTGTATGGCCCTGGCTCTGCATTCAGTTATAGGGCGGAGGTTGAGGGGCAGGGACAGTGGGTACACCCACTATGGTGCTGTCAGTCTGTGCCTACTGGCATGGCCCACAGCACACAGACTGACTTTAACCATTGCTGAGGGATACGGAGTAACTGTATCCTGCAGTTTCACAGCGCTTCAGAATAGCATTTTCATACAGAATGTTCGTTCACCATGGTTCAGAAGGCTATTTTCACACAGTACGTTTGTTCAGCGCAGTTCAGAATAGTATTCACACACTGTGCGTTTGTTCAGTGCAGTTTAGAATGCTATTTTCACACAGTACGTTTGTTCACCACGGTTCAGAATGGTATTTTTTTGAGTAAATACATTTTTTCACTGCGGTTCAGAATGGCATTTTCATGCAGTACATTGGTTCAGCGTGGTTCAGAATGGTCAATCAATGAAAATCAATGAACTGGGTGCAGTAGTAGTCAATACTGCCAGTAGTCAATTGCTGATGGAGGCCTTATCTAGTATGCACTGACACTGATGCACTAATGTGCGCACAAACATTTAAATTGGAGTAATGCTTATGGGGAGGAAATAGTAGTATTAACCCCAAAACTCACAGCAGTCTAACATATATTTTTGTTCCATTGTGCATACTAAAATGGCAATCTGTTAAGATGTTTCAGTGAATGAAAAAAGCAACAGCAACCAACTACCTAAATTTGGTAATACTGGCTATGTTTACGTACTAGCCAAGATAGCAGGACTCTTGCCACTCACAGAGGTATGTTCTTGTGATCGGTGCCAATGAAACAGTTTTCCCAACACAAAGCAACCACATTTTCATGTGACACAATCAGGAACAACCATAAAACTGGCATAGGGTCAGTCTGCAGTGAGGTCAGAGGGCCATGGTGTCAGTGATAAGCTTACTGCACATTAAGCAGAGGAAGGCTGGAGAATAGTACTATAGCGATCAGTAGTTCCGAGATCTTTGGTGTGGTCCAACTGTTGGGGCTGTAGTCTAGCTTAGACATGAGGGACTATTTGACTATTTTCAGTTGTCAACAAGATGATGTAGCAGAAGTTTGTGTCACAGCTGCCCATTCGTGACTATATGTGAAGCTATTGATCACAAGACAATACGGTAGACATCCATTCTAAGGCCTACGGTGATTAAAACCCATGACCGCACTGTAGAGAGCACCGCACACATACAGATTGTACCAACACTTTGGCTCAGAAGAGAGGAAAATGGAATCCCAATGGAGTCTACGTCTGTAACCAAAAGTAGTTCATATGCAAGTGTGCGGTCACAGGTTATAAAGCCTTCTGTATCCTTTAAGTCTTTGGACCATCCAATAAAGGAAAAGGAAAAAATTAGGGCATAATATTAAGATGAGAATAGAGAACTGTCTTACCAAGATAAGGGCGATCTTTATTCTAACATGACGCCTTTACACAGCACTGCGTAAATATAGCTTTTAGTGCTGGCTGGTGGCATATTCCCCAGTGAGGGTAATGCATTTTACCTACAGGATTTCTGGGTTGAAGAAGGTGAACTGAAGAAGGCACTGGAGAAGGTGAACCAGTTGCAAGGTTTTAGCAGAAACATTACAGTTTCAGTGCAGAGAAAGAACTGACCATGCTGTAATTCCATCCTGTTGACATGATCAGCTCACGATCAACATAATCACTAGTGTTACACATGGTAGGACAGGTTTTACACAGACTACATCACACAGGGTGGACGACTAACAGAATTTAAACCTTTTCACGCATTTGGCTTTTTCAATGAAAGGGGCCTTATAAGTCAATGTTATAGTAATATTTACATTTCAGGAGAGGCTTACATTTTAGATTTTTTCATTTTTTTCCCCCAATGTTATTGCAAATAACAGTCTTGAAGGAATGGAAATAAGTTCTTCTGACATATGAAAAGGTTAGAAGATGTTGCCTTCAACATCTCTGCTTTCACAAATTTAGCCACACAGTTCTCAGTGCACCCAGAATAACCTTCCTGTTCCGCCACTGAGATGGCACAGATACACGTCTGCGTTGTTGATTCTGCATTCTGGTGGACTATTAACAGGGTTTCTAAGGTATCAAATCACAACAACGGCGGCGGCAGACATAAGGAGGTGCCTCTGACATTATGCACCGCTCCATACTACTACGCAGGAGGTATAATTGCTGGTGGAACTGTGTGGCAGGTTATTATGAAGCCAGAGGGAAAGCCTAGCAGGTTGGCAGGTAGGTGTGGGCGGCTCACCTCTTTGGCTCTCTGGACAGCATCACTCGGGGGGTTCCTGATCTGCGGGGACGACTTGGTGTTGATCTTGTCGTACAGCTGTAACACAGGAACGGGTCACAGACACTTACTTCTTTACCAGATAAAGTGTCAATTAAAGAAAAACACTTTCAGAAATGAATGCTTCAAAATCAACAGGCTTATCTCGCTACTTGCGAATAAAGGGGTAAAGGTATAATCATACTAGAATCTGACAGTAAGGTAGAACTGCACCCAGACGGATATCTATCCTGTGATCAACGAGATATACACTTCCACATCTTCCAAGCCTGGAGCTTGTTTTGACATGCAGCTTGACATTGTGAAACAACGACCCCCACTGCAGTCACATGATCAGAGATGACACAGACACAGAGCTAGAGTGTAGAGAGGAGGGTGTCTGCTAGATGACCATCAGTAGTGGTGGAGAGGGGGCTCAGTGACAATTGGAGGAGAGGCACAGCCTCTATGAGAGGTTTAACGATGATTGGAGGAAAGCCACAGCCTGTATGAGTGACTCAGAGACAATTGGAGAAGAGGCACAGCCAGAATGAGAAGCTCAGTGATGATTGGAGGAAAGGCACAGCCTGTATGAGGAGCTCAGCGATGATTGGAGGAGAGTCACAGCCTGTATGAGGAGCTCAGCAATGATTGGAGAAGAGGCACAGCCAGAATGAGGAGCCCTGCTGAGTTTTAGCTTCATTTAGTTCAGAAAACAAACACTGGAGACGCCAGGCTCACTTCCACCAGTTCAGTGTTCGCCAGTAAAGAGCTGGTCTGAGCAGCTGACACTACAACTTCATGTTGATTATACATTAATTTTAGCAGACACACGAACACAGCGACTTTGCTTCGATTTCAAAATTATATAGCCATTTAAGTCCGGTATCTAACTAAAGGTTAGGTGAACCGGCTACTTTCTGGTTTCCTAATCCTGTTCCTTAATGGATAAACCAACCAAATCAACCTCTATCTCCCTTTGAAGTTCTGAAATAATGTAGTTGTTTAGAGCTATAATAAAATAGAGAAAGGCCATGCAAGGAAGATCAAATATAGGAAAATACAAAAAAACTGGATTAGTACACCTGCTACTATTACAAGAACATATTTTACATACGACAGTACTTTTTCATTAGCTCTAAATCGGTAAAACTCTCACCGACCCTTGCCGTTTTGGGACAATGACTATTCTATTGAAAAACATGTGTATAAATTGAGCGGCAGCCACTAAACCACAACAAAATTTGTTGCCTCAAGTATTTTTAGTTTAAGACAACTTCCCTGTGTTTAAGAGGATAGCTCGGGGTCAGTCTGAAAACCACCTGGTGTCAGTACTAAAGGATCCCTTTAACGGGTACAGTTAAACACACGAGGGACGCATGGGACAAACAGAAAGAGGATGTTGCACTTTTCGGTGGAAATACTTTCTCAAAAACATACTTGATTGAAATATTTTTTTCTGACATATCTTAAGTGAGTAGTGTTCAAGAAAGGGCAAATCTGATGGCAGCTACTTTTGCTTCCTTCCAAAGTACCACAAAACCATGGTTTCTGGTTAGGCCGGGAAACCACACAACTGGTTATTTTTGCCATGCATTTCCCAAAGCAGGCCAAATTACCAATACAATTGTGAAATGGCAGCTGCTAAGTCAGCAGGAGTACGTCCTCTCACACATCATAGGTTGGTGGTCAAACAATGGTCAAAGTCGTCACAGTTTGGAGTAATGCCGAGAGTATGAAGCATATAAAAACGGACGAGCGCCGACCGCATTGGACCGCGTTGCTGAGTATCTCGCTCGGTGCCAGTGGCAGTCCGCAAGCCACCGCGCAGTGCCGTTTGTCCAGTGTGTTTGTGTATGTGTGCGTCAGTTCCACTCACATCCAGCAGGGTGTGGAGATGCTGGTCCTGGAAGACGCTGTGCAGGAAATCCAAGTCTTTCTCGCTGCAGTCTGTGAGCGCATGAATCTCCTCCAGACTGTCGAGCACCTGCGACACGGCCCCTGCACTCAGACACAAAGACGTGCAGGGCTCAGACTGAGGGCTTGCATGCAACCCCGAGGCAGGCGATACTGCTCACAACAAGGGTAATGCCACACCTTTCTTAGATGTTGGGTTTGGAAAGAAAAGATTCAGTAAATAATATGCAACTTGAGGGGAAATATAAAACCAAACCAGACAAACATTTAAGTGACAGTTTACGGTCTCATTAACACGGCAGTTGGCCTTGCTTAATTATTTCCCATGGGAACAACTTGTTTTAGTGTAGAGGAGAAAGCATGCAGGGTGTTAGTAAGTAATGGTGATAAGGGAGAAAGTGACACTTCAGATGAACAGGAATGGATTAAAACATTGACACATTGTAATACTGCCTTCTGAATGACTAAACGGCACTTTGTAACAAGGTGAACAGACATAAATCCTAAGAGAATGTAAAACAGTAACATATAATAAAAAAACAACAAAAAAAACACCTTATTTCAGAGGTATGCATCTTTCAGGATTTGTGTTACACTGCAATGCTACATAACATGTCGATCATGTAACCCTTCAGTACCTTTACTTTAAACACACACACACGCACACATGCACACAAAGGCAGTATTAAAAGCATTATTGCTGTTGATGGGGAGTGGTCAGAGGTGTCTGAGGAATGACAATCCACACAGTTAACGTCACGCCAGCGACAGCTGGGATACCTACTTTCTGCCGCTAGCAGTCCTAGAAGGAGGGCAGCGTTAGGATAGACAACAGGCATTAAACTTCTGAAAAAGTAAGCAGGTTTCCAAACAACCACAAGAAAAAAAAAAAAAAAAACATCCTGAAATGGAATATTACTCAGAACACTCAGTGATACTCATGACTCACGACAGCACACATTAACAAGCCTTAGTCATGCAACATCAGAGATTAACTGGGCCAAGAGCGAGGCAATCCCAGTCCTCAAGTCAGGAAGAATTTTAAACTGCTCAGTTAAAGTATTTAAAAGGTCCTACAGCTCTCAAATAAGATTGGGTTTGCCCAATACATTGAAACCTGTTCCAGCCAGTATAAGCCTGTTATAAGCACTGTTGGATTAAAAAAAAAAAAAAATATATATATATATATATATATATATATATATATACACAAAACATTTTAAAAACACGAAAATTGACTCAAATTGTACAAAATATCAATTAATTGCATACATTTCTGCAAAAATTTAGAAGTAAACATTAAAATGCTTGAGGCTAGAATACAGATATTCATACTACAGAGTAATCGCCAGTGTCTTTTGATCATAGTCAGTGCACTTTAAAGGAAAAAGCAACCGGGGACGGCAAAATAAAAAATAATAATAATATAAACAAATCAGCCTTGTGGTATCGCTGCTAAATTACATCATGATCAGATGTGTGGTCCATTTGTGGAAAAACATGTCCGTTAAGATCCATCCGGGGTAAAGGGGATGCTCTCAGGAGAAATCTGGGTCTACAGTATTGTCTACTTTGCTTGTCCAGACTCGAAACAAGAAGTGAGAGAAAGGTCTTGCTCAATAAGCACAACCTCTGTGCAGATTTTAAAAGACGTGACCTTCTCCAACCGCACGGAATGTCAGACTTCTTGATAAGATTCACCGCAGTCAATTTGCAACCGCAAACATCTAGTAACAAGAGGTCCTTAACATGGGGTAATATAAGTTGATTTTAAGAGAGAATCAATGAGTATGGCAGAAAATCTTTTTAACTGGGCATCAAGAAAATAACTTAAGGGCAAGGGTTTATGAACACACAATTAAAGGTACCTTTACCTAAGGAATTAGACTGGGAATTTTTACCAGCTACTAGGGATTTCAATCTGAACAGGAAGTGCGCAGACCTCTGACAGATCATGTGACGAGTGCTGCACCACGGCGATAGATAAAGCGGCAGTTGGAGCTCACCTGAGGACGTGGGGTCTTCAGAGAAGTCAGGCAACTCCTCGGGCGGGTCCCCATAAAAGGAGTTGAACTTGTGGCTGGAAACGGCAGCCAGCACCGCTCCCTAGAGAGGGAGGAGAAACACCACAGTCACGTATTACTCCCTGCGTTTCCCCGCCTGAGTTATCTAAATAACTGGTTCAATTAACCACTGATTCAATTGACTGACTGAGTGACTTTGGAAAGATACTACCATGGCAGGGGACTTCAGTATACAGCAGTTACAAAGGGGGACAGTTCTCAGGGAAAATAACATTCAACTACATGATAACTAGATTTTAAGATGTCTATCTAAAAAAAATTAAAATTACAAGAAAAGTATTGTAAGTACGTTCATTAAAAAGTTGAATGCTTAGAACCAACCGTTATTTCAAGGTGAAATAAGTAGTATTTCAGGGAAGACTGCAAAAGGAAAAACTTGAACGCATTAATTCATTTCTTAAATGTTCATCCTCTCTGAGTCAATAAAAGATGGAAGAACCTTTGGCTGCAATTTCAGCCGCAAATATTCCCTTTATAGTTGCAAGGCTCACAGGCCGTGGGGGATCGCTTAAGGACAGCATTTTAGACCTGCCGTAGATTCTCAACAGCATTCAAGTCAGGAATGCGACTGGGCCACTCAAGGACATTCACTTTGTTATTCTTAAGCCACTTCAGTGTTGCTTTGGGTGATTGCAGAAGCCATTTTCCTTCCAGGATTTGGTACTTTGGCTCAATGCATTTTCTGCTGGAGGGGGGTGAATACTTTTGCAAGGCACTGTAAATTTAACATTCAGCAGTTCCCAGGTAACGTTATGTTCCTCTGTCTGAATGACGGAATACAATGAACCAGACTGCGATCCATCGTTTACTTCTTCCATTCCAGTCACACAGGTCTCCAAGGAAACGGGAGACATGAAGGCTGAAGGCGTGGCTAAACTGGGGGCTCCTCACCTTCAGCTTCCTCCTGGCGTTGAACTTCCTCAGCTGTTCCACAGTCTCCGGGAGGTGGATCTTGTAGGCATAACGGTCTCTCTCCTGAACAGAACACACATGGGTCAACCAAGTCAAAAATTACACCGCTCCCCATCCGGGTCAATTTGATACTATACACAGCATACTGAAGTCAAATATAAAAACGATTGGTACCGGCAAAGCGACTATGCTGTGCCACGCCCTGAATTGGTGAAGTGAATTCAGACAATTCCACTATATTGGAATAAAGAAAATAAATAAATAGAAAATTGTTTTTTAATGCCAAAATGTAATATAATTATGTTGATCAACAATCCTTTATCAATTCATTTTAATACTTAAAATTTCTTTTAAGTTCTTTTTCTTGCAGCGCAATGGTAGTGACTGAATAAAATGTAATACACATGATGCAGTGTCAGTGTTTTGTTTTACATGATGGTTCTGCACAAGGAGTGCCACAATAAAATACAATGAAGGGCCGAAAATTGGATCTGATCAGAGACCTGGGGTCGGATTTATAGGCATAGCTGACCCAGAAACTGAACTCATTAAGAATATTTCCGCTCCCATTCGGTTTTCAAATTGCTTCCATGTAGTGTAGTATATTTCTTCAATTATTAAATAATGATTTATTATTTCTGCTAGGTAACATTAATGAAATTCACAATTTTTGACTAATGCTAAATGAACAGTGGTAGTTTACATTTTGTTAGTTAGCTAACAAATCTATTTTCCTTGTGCTAATGGGTTGACAGGTAAGTGTCAGGGTGGTGAGGAGGCATCTTTCTAGCTAGCAACTCTATGGCTGCATTACCAGCAGAGGATGGGCCCCCCCTCTAAGCCTGGTTCCTCACAAGGTTTCTTCCTGCAAGCCTAGGGAGTTTTTCCTTGCCACTGTTGCCACTGGCATGCTTTTGGGGGGTCAGGCC
>JAOYSI010073863.1:0-15249 GCA_025775065.1 Hiodon alosoides | reverse complement strand
AATGGAATCGCCTGCACTCATATTCCACTAGTACCTCCCCCTCTCCAAACACATTTACAGGCACCACAACATACATACATGATACTTATTTCTCCAATGGAATCGCCTGCACTCATATTCCACTAGTACCTCCCCCTCTCCAAACACATTTACAGGCACCACAACATACATATTTCATGAAGTCAATATGTTCTATCATCAGCGTTTTGGAGGAGCGCGATATATCAACAACAGAAAGAAAAAAATAAATACTTAATTTAGATATCAAAAACGGTAAATAATATTTTCAAATTCTTTTCTTCAGTTGGTGATGGATTGCGCTCCTCCAGAACATTTTGATAGACCATATTGACTTCATTGAAAATTCAGCTTATTTTCCTCAACGGCTCCATCATCACCATTTAACTGGTGCCTCACTTGGGGTTCCTGTCGCTGACTGCTTAATTAGCTGCTGCCGTGGTAAATTAGATTCCACATAGGGTGGCGACTGTGGGCGCGACTGCCGCTGGGCTCGTCCGGTCACTATCTGCATGGAGAGGAAGCGTAAACCTGTAAAAATGCCCATCATTGGGTTGAGTCTACACTCAGGCGAGACCCGAGGTACCCCTCAAGCTGACATCACATCACAGATCAGTCTTTGAAGGGTGAGCCTTTGTGATGGTTTCAGGTGATTCCTTTATCATAATAAAAAAAAAATTAAAAATGTTTTTACTTTGCTATTGGCTCCTCCCAGTGGATGAGTGATGTAATGTCTGTGTATTTTTTTCACAAGACAATGACAAACACAGAATGCTTGACAAAAGAAGTTTAGCTCAAATATGGACATAGTTATACGTTTCAAAATGTGTTCACAAAAGGAACCATCCAGATTTTCTTTTTGCTTGTGAAACTAAAGTTGAATTTTAAGGAACGTTTGTCCATGTACAACTAAAGAACCTGGAATTGCTTGCTAGATAAGCAACTATGCCTCTAGTAAAACCATAAAAATACCTGTTTATTTAATCTCCGTCATATAAGTTAATAGTTATAATTTTTAGTGTTATGGGTTATAACACAGAGGGATACATTGTGTAATGTTGGTAGGTTAAGGTTATTCATAAGAGGATACATTGTGTAATGTTGGTGACTCCCTGTAGTGCTAATTACTACTACTAATTACTACCAGTTTTTTCTTCTGTTCAAATACTTCCAAAGTGATTTTTCAATTAATAAATAAAACGAGTTTTTTATTTTATTTACAGGGACGTGAAGGCGGGGAACATTCTGCTTGGAGAAGACGGCTCAGTACAAATTGCAGGTATTGTGTTTAGAACAGAGAAGCCTCTAGCTTTGTCTTGCTGAGTGCAGGATAACCTGGGAAGTCCCACATCTTGTGCGTTTGGCCTATTTGCTGATTTTCAGCCCTTTGTAGACCCTAGGAATGGTCTGACACTGACACGAGGGTAATGGTTTGCTGTTGTCCGGCCCGTCCCGCGCCCTCATGTAGATTTTGGAGTGAGTGCCTTTCTGGCAGCTGGCGGTGACATCACCAGGAACAAAGTGCGCAAGACTTTTGTAGGAACCCCATGCTGGATGGCACCAGAGGTGATGGAACAGGTAGGGTTCTTGTTTCACCCTCGGTTTTTCTAGGTATAGGTCCAGAGTATGGACATATAGCCTATTAGGTATTGTACAGTGGATAAGATTCTTAACACCAAACGTGTGGAATTATTTTCAATTTTGTGTGTGAGTGTTTAAATGCCTCTCTAAAAAGTTCAAGTTCCACCCAACTGTTGTATGCTTGAGCAAGATACTTAACCTGAATTTCTTCAGGAAGTAAACATACAGTGGTAAGTGTTCAAGTGGATGAGTGTAGAAACCGTAAGCTGTGTAAGTCGCTTTGGATAAATAATAAATAAAACAGATTAGCAAACCAGGTCATAAATCTTACCGAGAGTATCAGACCTTTACTGTCAAATAAGAGAAATTAAACATTGATAAAAACATAGCTATGTGCATAGCCTGGCTTCTAAACGGCATAATAAAAATCTTCAGACCCTGGGATTATCTGCATCTGAGAACTCCTTTGGGTTGGAAAAGTTAATTGAGAACAACGTGATGTATTTTTATTCTGTCAAACTTTTAAAAAGCTGCTGGGAAACATGTAAATATAACTGGTCCTAACTTTAAATCTGTGAGAATGCACTTTTGTGGGTCCTGCTCTGGCCACATCACGCTGTTAGCCCTGTAGTTATTTAGATTTGCTGTAGGTATTTATATTTGGGCTGTCTTAAGGAAGGTAACCCATGTCTGCTGGTTTTGATTTTTGAAACTTGCACTTCCCAATTAGATTTCCAGTTTCTGTTTCTCTCGCTCTCTGTCTGTTTGCAGGTCAAGGGTTACGACTTCAAAGCCGACATCTGGAGCTTTGGAATTACAGCCATTGAACTGGCGACAGGAGCCGCTCCATACCACAAATATCCTCCTATGAAGGTGAGCCGGGGTGTCCTGTGTCCTGTTAGCCGGAAATCCCAGCCAATCCAGGGAAAGCTCTCCCAAACAGGAAGAATGTAGAACCGTTCACTACCCGGACAATTTTGCACCTTTGTTTTTCATGGCGTTGCAGGTGCTCATGCTGACCCTGCAGAACGATCCCCCGGGCCTGGAGACGGGCGTCACTGACAAAGAGGTGGTCAAGAAGTATGGAAAATCCTTCAGGAAGATGATCTCGCTGTGTTTGCAGAAAGACCCAGAAAAAAGGTGACTTGAATGCTTCTTTACATGTATGCAAACGCACCCAGGCTGGGGCCCAATCAAACACACCCAGGCTGGGGCCCAATCAAACGCACCCAGGCTGGGGCCCAATCAAACGCACCCAGGCCGTGGAGTCGTAAACCCTTTTCTCTGTGATTTCCCCGCCATTTTAACAATTACATTTTTCGGATTTATGGAGATTTTCCTTGATACCTTTAAATTAGAAATTTTTGTAGAAGTCATTCATGGAAGATACTTGAAAAATGTACTAATGTGAGTATTATACCAATGAAGGCCAATGAATACTGTATTCTGTAGTGCCATGATTGCGTAATATCTTAAAAGGTTTTAAAAATTCTAAGTATTATTTATTATTCTAAGTATTATTTTTTGTTTCATTGTTTTCTTTCAGACCAACGTCTTTAGAGCTTTTAAAGCACAAATTCTTCCAGAAGGCAAAAGTAAGAAGCTGCCCATTTGTGCTGCTTATTTCAAACCGGTCCAATGTTGCTCTGCGGTGCTCTGCGGTGCTCTGCGTTGCTCTGCGTTGCTCTGCGTTGCTCTGCGTTGCTCTGCGGTGCTCTGCGGTGCTCTGCGGTGCTCTGCGGTGCTCTGCGTTGCTCTGCGGTGCTCGGCGGTGCTCTGCGCTGCTCGGCGCTGCTCGGCGCTGCTCGGCGCTGCTCTGCGGTGCTCTGCGGTGCTCGGCGTTGCTCGGCGTTGCTCTGCGTTGCTCTGCGGTGCTCTGCGTTGCTCTGCGTTGCTCTGCGCTGCTCTGCGCTGCTCGGCGCTGCTCGGCGTTGCTCGGCGTTGCTCGGCGTTGCTCGGCGTTGCTCTGCGCTCCTTCTGGCTTCCCTTCCCATTGTGATTCCCACCCTCCCTGTTCCCAAATGAGCCTGGGAATGCTCTCATTAGGGATTGGGCGGGGTGGGACTTTTAGGTGCCCTGTTGGGGGTAGTTTGTTAGAGGGCATCTGCCCTAGGCTGTAAAAGGCACATGAACTCTGATACACGCTCTCTATGGATACTGCTTGAATATTATGTTGAATGCAATTCCCTCACTTTACTTTTTCCTTCCCTCTTGTCTTCAGAACAATGAATATTTACAAGAGAAACTACTGCAAAGGGCACCCACAATCCGAGAAAGATCCAGGAGGGTAAGAAACAGTCAGTTAATGATATGACGGCACATACAGTACTTTGAAAGTGTCCCATGTCTCAGTTTTGTTATTTTGTCTGAGCTGAAGTCTGGGAACTGTTCAACGATGTTCGATTTCAGTGGCATTCGTTTTCCTGGTCACGTTTTGCCATCTGTCATCAGTGTATATATATACTGACTATGCATAAGGAATTTGTTTCTCCACAAAACCGATTCAAGCAAACCTGTTAATGTCTCTGTCTCTGTCTCTGCTCATTGCATGTGTTTTTACTTTGAGTTAAGCTGCTGCTGCTGCTGCTCTAAAATAAGGCGTGGCGTGCCTATCCAATCACGCGCTGGCATGTGTGCTTTATGAAGGTGCGGCGAGTTCCAGGCTCCAGTGGGAGGCTCCACAAGACGGAGGACGGCGAGTGGGAGTGGAGTGATGATGAGCTGGACGAGGAGAGCGAGGAAGGAAAGGCCGCCGTCGCAGCATTAAGGGTGAGAATAATGATCCCTCCTTGTGTCTGGGTTTTCGTCTTCTCTCCCAAATCTAATCTTCTCTCCTGATCTAAATGTGTTTCCAAGAACAGTATTTCATTTATAACAAGGTGAAGTTTTTTTGCTAATAGCCACCCATTTTATTTAAGAATGAGAGACAAGAGTGCACTATACAATACACGTAAACCCCTTGGATATCATCCGCGCTACGACTGCAAGGCCGAGATCATGTCTTTAGATGTCTGAAGCAGACAAGTCGTTTCACCTCCGTGTCCTCTTGTCTTGTGTTTGACGGAGAAGGATCGGCAGACCAAGGCAGTAAGCGTCCCCAGGCGACAAGTGCGCTTCTCCCACCCGCTGGAGATGCCCACGCCCAGGGTGGTTCTCTTCACACAAAATACAGATGGCTTTCCCCTTACAAGGAAGGGCTCCCACTGGCATTACTGCTGGAGGAGGCGGGGCTGGGAAGGAGAGGCAGAAATGCAAGGGAGGGCTTACAGGATGGAGAACCAGTCTCCCATAACATCTTTCTCTCCTCTTCTCCTCTTCACCGTTACCAGGCTTGGATGTAGGGGTTCCTTGCTCCCAAACACTCTCACTCTCTCACACTCACTCACTCCCGCCTCCATGTTACCCTTTGTTCTTAATTAATGACTGGCATCTCTTACCAAACACCAGAGTATCAAAGTCAATTTGGTTAAATAGTTTGGTTTCATTACTTTCAGTTTCTGTCTAAGGTCTAGCCTGTAGTTAAAAAGAGAAAAATTGCTCAACATGTTTTACTGGAAAATTCTCTCCTCTCTCTGTCCTTCCCCATTTCCATTGATATCAAGAAGCAGGAGTAGAGTTTTTGGTGGAATAAACATCAGAAGGTGCCTTCTCTGTTGGCATCGGGAGGCTGACCATGGCAGTGTATGTTATGACTGGAAGTGAATGAAGGGTTAAACTGGAGGGACCCGGGTAGATTTCTTTGGACAGTCTGGACAATGTCATATAATCTTATCTTAACTTCTCATAATCCTCTCATTGGTTAGGAACATTTTACTCGTTCCCAGGGCAGGTGTGAGTTTGCTCTATGCCATAGTAGGTGATTTCACAGGGCACTATCCCCTCCAGTGGACCAAGGGAACCTCATTAATGGCACTTTCATTAAAGCCTGTGTAGAAGAGGAAGTGTGGTGTAGAGAAATGCTACTCTATTAAGTAGGGTGAGAAATGGAGAGGGAGTACTCTTTCCTGGAAGCCATCTGTATTTATATATTTACTTCAACGTCTTTATAGTCTTATTACGTCAATGCTACTTATTAACCAGCAATAGTAAGATATTAATCTTTAATAACACACTGAGCGCTAACAGTTAATCTAGTGGATGGGAGATATTGACTTTTAAAACATGAATTGCTCTGGTTATCACATACTGGTAATACGAATTGATTTTCTATACTTTGATATATTTGCTTTTTCTTGAGTACCTTTACGCTGCTATTTATGTGCTTAATTATTGTTCTATGATTACAGTTCTCATTTCATTGTCATGCTTATGTGTCCTTAAAAGTAAGTTTTCAATGCACTGAAACTTTATTAAATGCTTGCACATTAACGGTCAGCTCAGAGACCTTTCGGGGTAATTGTCTGAGCCTGAAAGGCTGTGCTAGCTTCCTTATAATGCTGTTTAACGTTAGCCAAGGCGGTCCATTGCTTTTCACAGCCATTGAGTCTTCTGTTGGACCTCAGTCTCGCTTGAGCATTTCCAGATAGACCAGATAACCCAATAACCAGTGGCATTCTTACGGGAGACAGGAGTCTTGCTGCGTTTTGTGAATGTTGATGTGAACGTAACCAAACATCTGAGTAACAAGGGCTGTGGTCAAGAGCTCACTGGTTTGCTGTCTTGTCTGTTGTCATTTTAAGGGACTCGAAGTGCAATGGGGCAAAGAAAATCGAAACAGTTTTTTTATTATAAATGCCTGCTTTAAGACGTGTCTGCTGGCAATAGGCAGTGTCGATAAAGCAATACATTTATGATTAGATCTTGCACGGAGTATAGGATACCAAAAAAGTGAAGTCTTGTTTTGTATTAGGGTAGCCTGCTCAACATCAATATATTTTTTGTCTTCTGCGTTTTCCTTTTAGTTTTCTGATGTGCATTGATCAGTTGATTAGCTGGCCACCCTAGATGCTTCACAACAAGTCAGTAGTCTTATTAGCACTAGCTTAGATCATTAGCATTAGATTGACAAGTGCATTCAATTAATTGAAATCGGTTAATTTGATTACTGCAGCTCTGCATGGCATAGGTTTACCATCCCTGCTTATCTTCACCCTCAACGCACCCATGACTGAACCGAGTTCTGTGTTTTATAACATGTGTGATCCATGCTATATGTCTGGTGAATAACCCTGGTGAAGTGGCCAAAAAAAATGTTTGAGGTGTTTGTTCTAGTTCTTACGCGTGTTTGTTTTCCAGTCACCCAGATTAAAGGAAGGATTCCAGAACACAGAGGTAAAGTGTCTCAATAATGAAAATTAGGGCTGTTAAATAATCAAGTCTATTTGTCGGTATTGTATTTATAGTAGGGAGAAACGGTACCCTCTGTACTTTTGTATGTCGCTCGGAAAATTTGCATCTGCTAAATTAATGTAATGTAATAATTAAATGAATAAGTACCACCGTTACATCTTGTGCTAGAAATGTTATAAATATAAGTAATTAGTATTAATTGGTAGCCAAATGATTATATTGTTGTTTTTTTCTCCTAGATTTTTGCAGCAGCGACCTCAAGTAGTCACTTTGTGCGTTCAGTCGAAGAACCTGCCAGTTTGGACCTAGATTCTGAGGCCACACTTTCTCTGACTACCCAGCTCCAGGTATTACTGCCTGTGTGTCTCAGAACGCCGTCTCATTTTACACAATGTGGGAAAACCTCTTCATTTATTATCCGTGAACTTGTCATTGTGTTTACTCAAAAACTCCCAGAGGGGGAAAAATACTTTCTCTGGTATTATTCTGTCCAGGAATTAAAAATGAAAAGGCTAATTTCTGCCAGATGAATCCTGAAGATGGACACACCTCCGTTTCCTTCAATGAATACATTTTTTTTTATCTCACTGTGACAATCAGAGCTGTTTTAGCAGTATTGTCTGTTTGACAAGACAATTTGGTCTTCATTGTGATTTACGGCCTTTGCTTTTTTACTGCTGTTGTGTTTTGTTTGTTCGGTCTGGCTAAAAAAGAGTTGCGAGATTGGAACATGTTCTGTTGATCCATAACAGTTGTCATGGGTGTCTATGCAAATTTGGTTTGCTTTTGACCATTGTTGCTAATATAATTAATTGGCTTTTTAAACGGTTTCTGATGATGGTGGTGCATTTCAACTCTTTGTTCCTGTGTGTGACAGGCTCCGTTTCTTTCTCCTGATTCTGAAGCCACAAAATCTCCCATTAGTTTAGTGTTAAGATTAAGGTAGGTTGCAGTGCTGTTGCGATTCGGTATTTAACTCGTGTTTAAATCTGGTCACAGACCGATTGTGAAACAGATTAAATCATTTTGCCCTCAGCCAGTGATCTGTTTTAGGTTTTTAAAGTAGTTTATTATACATTTGGAATCCAGCTGTTGTAGTGTGTGTGTGTGTGTACATTTTAGGGGGACTGAGACTGTTTTTAAGAGTAATTAAAGCCTTCCATATGCATAAAAACAAGTGCAGGTTGTTGTAAGATGGATGGCCAGGAGAGGGCAGTGCCACTTAAGGCACAGAAAGAATTGTTCATAACTTTTTTATTTATTAGAATAATAATTATAATATAAAACACTTTGTAATGACTTGCTATTCTGTTACTGTTGCTGTTACTATGCTTTGCTCTACACTGTGAGGATAGATTACTATCCATCTCTCTCTTTCTTCCAGAAATGTAAAGAAGGAACTAAATGATATACGATTCGAGTTTATGCCTGGAAGAGGTAAATTAAGCTTACTATGGTGTATCATGTATTGAGTCCACATAATTTATTTAATAGAGATGGGAATTTTTGATTTTGGATATGGATTGCCATTGGTATAGATTACTAGTTTGTTAAAATGATGTCTGTATCACCTAGTTAGGAAGGGAAAGGGTTTAAAATCTCAAAGTGGATTCAGCTGTATTATGGAGGTCTCTAGGCATAACTACATGTCTGCTTTAAAAGTAAGAGAGTTCAGACTGATAGACTGACCGAGCGCGCGCGTGCGTGCGTGCGTGCGTGCGTGCGTGCGTGCGTGGATTGGTCAATAGGCCAGTAGCAAACCAGGTCTGTGCTGCTTTTATCTCCCTTAGACACAGCAGACGGAGTGTCCCAGGAGCTGGTCTCTGCTGGTCTGGTAGATGGAAGGGATTTAGTTGTTGGTGAGTAAGGAACTGACCCCAGGGAATCCACTGACAGACGTCTGCTGGTGTGCTTGGGTTTGTTTGTTCAAGCCTTTCAAACACTTTTTCTGGATAAAGCAGGAGACAGAGTTCTCTGATATTGATGTTAATCTTCCCATACAACTGAAATCTTTGCTCTGTACGGTGCCCAGAGTCATCGCTGGTTATTTGCTCTATAAACGTGCAGTATCACGGTGTACAGGTTACGGTTACTGCAGACCTACCGTTATGTACGCTTGGGTTACAAGCCCTCAGTCCCAGAATCCCTATGCTCATGCCGTAACGTAGCTCTCTGTGATTATTTCAGTTGCTGCTAATTTGGAGAAAATTGTTGAAGAACCTCAAACCAACAGAAATCTCACTTTCAAGCTGGTAAGTTTGAATTCACCAATGAGCCATTCATCCAAGAGAAGTAGGATTAGTATTGAAAATATTTTAACCTTTTTTGGAGTTTTAAAGTGAGTAGCTATTTATTGCAATGAAATTGAACATAAATTTAATCTCCATGGGAAGAATTTTTTTTAAATAAAATTTAAAAAAAAGTATATAAAATTTTTGGGATTATTTATTTACTGACATTTTTTAAGAGCTTATTTTCTAAATCAAATGTTTAAATCAAACACAACACTAATTTAATGAATAGAAGAGACTTTCCTAATGAGTATCTTGGTCAAGTTTAAATGCTAGCTATTTATATAGGTATTATTGGAGGGGAAATATCCTCTGGAAAATTGTACACTAACGCTGAAAATGTAATGTTTCGAATCAGAAAAGTCCTGGGATTAAATCATCCCCTTTGTAATGGGATTTGAAAACTGGACAAGCTCATTTTATTTGTTGAGTTCAGGCATTCGTATTCGGCTGAGCACTGTGACACTTAACACTTTCATCTCTCCATCCAGGCCTCTGGCACGGAGGGACAAGAAATTCCAGATGACATCAAACTCATAGGATTTGCACAGCTCAGCATTAGTTAAACTGTAGTGCCACCCGGGACCTGACTAAAAATATCTGCTCATCAGCCTACAGAAACCACTACTGCCAAAGAGAAAACCAAACATGAAAAAAACATGCCATTAAACCTATAGGATTCAGAGACATCGGTCAGAATAGGAATACGTGTTGAAAATGTGACAGATAGGAATTGTACTGAAAGTTTACTAGTGCATGGTTTGAAGGATGCAACATTCACCCTACAGACATCCGATTTGTTTCCTTTACCTTAAAAATAATTCAAAGAAAACAATTAGCACAATCTTAAGGTCCTGGTAATCTTTAAATGCCTTATCTGTAGTACTACTGAACTATACACAATTTAGTAGTCTCCTCTTTAACTGAGGAGAGACTACCCAATGGAAATTAATGAGTAAATGTGGAGCTCTTCATCAGAGTATCTAATGCCCCACAGCTTAACACAGGTCTGGTTCAATTGATTGCTGATTGCACAATGAATTTGAGCCCAGATAGCTTTGTTAACCAAACACTTATAGATGTTATGTATTGTGAGCATTGGTGGCTGCAAACTACTGAGAACTACCTAACTGTCATGGTTGTCAATGGAGCCGTTACCTCAAGGTCCTCTCTCACGTGCTAGGCTTGCAAACTTGCCAAAATGGTGACAGAAGGTGGATTTACAGCAAACTTGTGCTTCTCTCGTCAAGGAAATGATGGACCACAATGCCCCTAACCCAAACCCATTTGGTGTGTGTAAGTCTCATCAAAAACCATTGGTTGCACTCCAAGTCCTTAATGCTGATTGCTATAACCTTTGATGGTGCAGACATTGTGATTCAGCGATTCTGCCTTTGTGTTGTTTTCAATTTCTAGGTATTTAAAAACCTTTGAAATGATGGAAAGTGTTTGACTTGTATCTGCTCTATGCAGTGAACCTTATTTTGAACGTTACTTTTTCCATTTCCATTACGTTCTTTTAACATTATTGTTCCTTTTACTCCATTTTGCTGTTTATAAATTAGGTCTGTTTTTCAGTAGTATATTTACAGGTACATACTTCAAGAAGTTTACCGGCACAGCAGCTGAAGTTGATCTCGCACGTTTATGTGGTTTTTGGCTGAGATTTCATTTTGGAATTAGTTTCTCAAGTAGAAAAGTACATATTAGCCAACATTGATGACGCCTAAAGAGTACTTTATTAATATATATAAATATATACATTATATAAAAGGTGTAAATAATGAAATTTGGTGTAGATTAAATTTATACCGGGTGTTTAGCTCTTTAGTATTTTATCTTGCAGGAAGTGACAGCTATTTGTCAGAGAAGGAAAAGGCTTTAGTTTTGTTTACCTTCTTTTTCAAGGCCGATGCCAACTTATCAGGTTTTATTATTTCACTTTCCCTTCCGCTACAGCTGTAGCAAAATATTCTCTAAGTTATTTTGTGCTTTCAACCCAGTCAAAAACATTTGAAATGGGGTTTCTGGTTGAAATGATTAAAATCCCTTTCTATTACTCACTCTCATACCAGATAGATTTGATCTACCGTATTTCACCGTACAGTTATTTTCATACACACATATATATATTTTTTTTTTCCAGAACATTGTTTAAACGCATGTTGCTATTGCTAAGGACTTTTGGGCTTTGGTGTAGAAATCTGGTAAACCACAGTTCGGTGTAGATGTGTATGTAAAAACCATACACCTTATTGAGCTGTGACCTTACGTTAAAGGTGTTAGTTTTAGGGACAGGAAATGACTGTATCCAGAAACTCAGTCGAGACGAGCAGTGTTTTTCTTCTTTTTTGTCTTGTGATTATGCGCCATGTGATTTCTACAACACATTAGCAGATCTGCAGAAAACAAACTGTTTTTTTAATACAAGTGTTAGGCTTCCCTGTATGTGTATCTCTATCAATCAATTTATTCGTATAAGTTGCATTTCACATGTATCCATGTCACAAAGACGCTTTACATACAGAAAAATACAATATGTCCCAGGCCTGACCCCCCAAAATGCATGCCAGTGGCACGGAAAAACTCCCTAGGCTGGCAGGTAGAAACCTTGAGAGGAACCCAGTTTAATGGGAGAGCCCATCCTCCGCTGGCCGGCACTAGGAGCTGAATTAAACATCCAATTAAAAATCTAATGTCCATATTGTTTGATCCTCTCCAGTCGAGGAATTCCAAGATATTGTAATATCCGGAGGAGGGCGTTGGGGGCCCAGATGGCTGGAGTCAAGTCTAAAGGTCCACTGGTTGTTGTGGTGAAAGTGATGCAGTCCTGCAGGATGCCTCACGTGATTGCCCGAGAGAGAGAGAGCGGGAGAGAGAGAGAGCGAGCGATAGCGCATTGTTAATGCTTACCTATGGAAGCAGAATGATCTCAAGTTCGAAATTTTTAAAAGTGAAACTTTGTGAGCGATCATAGCTACATGTATCTATGGCAGTTTACAAAGAGGGTGAGTGCCGTAAACAACACGCGGCCATGAAGGTGGTCCGAACCCATCCCGCCCCACCAAAGGCAGAACCCAGCCAACTAGGGGGGAATTAGGTGTATGTGTGCATGTACATGCTAGTACAACTTTATTGCTGGCTAAAAAATTTGAGGTTAAATTAAAAGGCCCAATAAGGTGGCTCTAGTCCGGGATCTGGATTGTGAATTAGGAGCTTGCTGGATTATTTAACAAATGGAAGCCATGGTGCGTTGAATGACGATGACTTTGTTTTGAGAAGCTCAGCTATTAATTGATTATAGGTGATCGTTCTTTAGAGTACTAACTCATATCATCTAAAAGTGTATCGCAGTACGTATTTAATACTTTTTAATATTTAATTAGAAATTAAAATCACAATTTAGAAATTCTCAAAATCATTTTAGAGGAGTAACGGCAGAAACTCAACCTATTTTTCTTTTAATTTCCTGACTGCTTTTTTTCTGAGCCCCCATCAGTTTTAACATGTGAAAAATCTTATGAATTACATATTTATCCTCAGTATTTATTATTCAAAATGCATTCAGTGCCATCGTCCTGTATGTGACCATTTAGGTTAGTACAGGTTTGTTACTGTAATCGTTTAGTTTATTGTGGTGCACTCTGGACAGAAGCCTGCGCCATAAAACTTAATTTTTTATTTTATTTTTTTGCCTACACCCCCCCCTCCCCCCAAAATATCCTATTTTAACAGCTTTAATAGCTTTTGTATTATAGAATATATCAAACCTGTTAAAAAATTATTATTTTTTTTTAATTTTTTCTATCTTTTTTTGGTTGTTCCTTTTGTTAGTTTTCTTCATATGTTGGCTGTGGATTGCGGTGCATGTTTCCATAATTATTTGTAATCAATAAAGAATAACTCATTTAGCTTCAGGGGTCTTTGTTTTATTTACCAGGGAAAACAAGCCTGTTTGCCGTAGAGTATTAGGCCTGTGAATGAGCAAATTGTTAACATCAACATTAATCATTAATGTTGATGTTGACAACATCTGTCCTCCTGAAATATGATCAAAAATCATAGTAAAGGGTAAATATACTTCCTAAACAAGTATTTGTAAAACAGTGCACACTTTCTCTAGCCATTAATTTTGTGTCAGTTTGTATTAACTTCATGTACATGTACTGTTATCTCATCAGAAGAAATGACTAAAAGTCGACCCTACTACATTCCATTTGACTCCAAGTCTATTATT
The DNA here is from genome assembly GCA_025775065.1 of Hiodon alosoides. Classification (NCBI taxonomy): domain Eukaryota; kingdom Metazoa; phylum Chordata; class Actinopteri; order Hiodontiformes; family Hiodontidae; genus Hiodon; species Hiodon alosoides. The sequence goes on along the minus strand of JAOYSI010073863.1, from coordinate 1,833 downwards.
TAGGGTTATGTACTTCATAAATGTGTTTTTTAAGAAAACTATTTTGGTTTAAAAACTAATTTAAGAGCTAAACTTTGGCTGAATGGGTAATGTAAACAAAAATCCAAGTTCCTCTCTTTTCTGTGCCGGATAAACTCCTAATTCACTTTGTGTACTGATGAGGATCTCCTTTCATACTAATCTGTCTAAAGTCTAAAGGTTGTATTTGATTGTTCTTTTATGTGCCCTTAAGTTCCTGTGAATCAGCTGAAGTGTGCAAAAATAAAAAAAGATTACTGATACCTGTTACTGGAATGCTCTGACCATGATTTAAAAACTTTCCGCTTTCATGTGTAACTATTTGGTTTGACAGACGAAGAAGATGTAGTTTTGGAAGCTTGTGCAGTCAGATTATTTTTACCTTTACATAAATTAGAGGAGGCAGAAGTGGTTGGAAGAGTAGCTACCACGTTTGAGATGTGCCAGTTTAAAGATTAATTAGACTTCATGTGAAGGTCCAGCTGGTTAAAAAAGCTGTTCAGACTTCTGGAATTGTCCTGTTATCCTCCTGCTGGGCCAACATGAGCTACTTCGGACAGATCCTCACGGCTATTGGAGAGTTTGGGACCTTTCAGAAGCGTTTGCTGGTGGAGATATGTCTCCCCAACCTCTTCACTGCTTTCCACATGTTCAGTCAGGTGTTTACAGGCATGAACATGCCACACCACTGCAACACCACCTGGATCCTGGGCTTGGAACCAAACATGACCTTGGAGGAGCAACAGAACCTTACCCTCCCGAGAGACAGGACCGGAGCTTATGAGAGCTGTTCCATGTTCACACAGGTGGACTGGAACCTGACCACCATCAAGAAGTTCGGTATCAACAGCACCAGCAAGTGCCAGGCCGGTTGGGTGTATGTGAACCCCCAGGCCAGCAGCACATTAGTGTCTGAGGTGAGGGACATCTACCTATTTGTTTTAAAGTGTTCTTGGCGTCTGATGAGATCGATTGACTGGGTTTTTTTTTAATTAAGCGACAGTTCGACACAATGGGGGGTTTGCTATTCCATGAACATTGATGCTTGCTTATCTTAGTAATCTTTATAAATGGGATTTCAAGTGACATGATGTTAATTTGGACACGGACAATATTTTCTGCAGTGAAACGGAAAACTAAAACATTATATCCCCTACGGATATAGCTACTTCCATAAGAAAAAGTACCACATGAACACTTGAGTCTGTTCTCTGTATTACTATTAATAGTGTGGAAATATAGAGACTTTGTGTTTTAATCTAAAACACAAGTATTGACTGACTGGACTGAAAAATGTCAAACGGAACAATGACCTGAGTTGACTGTCTGCTCCCTAGACATTTGTCATAAATGCTCAGAATTCAGGCATTCTTATAGTGTGGGAAAAAAAGGTATTAATGGGTTTAATATACATTCTGTGAATGATAAAATGATATAATACAACGTGTTTGGCTTATTTTTATCACATTTGAGGAGAATTGGTCTTGGTTGTAAACCGAGGCATCGTTTTCAGAAACTGTTCCTATACACAATGTCTCTGCGGTAAAAAATAATTAAGCATAAGAACAACCAGCAGTTTTTGATACAGTGGCCACATCTGCATCACCGCTCTGCCCTTTCCCTGCTTCTCCTCAGTTTAATCTGGTGTGTGAAAACCGAGCTCTGAATGAAGCCTCACAGTCTGTCTACACGTGCTTCTCCTCAGTTTAATCTGGTGTGTGAAAACCGAGCTCTGAATGAAGCCTCAGTCTGTCTACACGTGCTTCTCCTCAGTTTAATCTGGTGTGTGAAAACCGAGCTCTGAATGAAGCCTCA
>JAOYSI010073862.1:4526-19324 GCA_025775065.1 Hiodon alosoides | reverse complement strand
GCGTGTGTGGGGCAGGAGAGGAGGAGGGGCGGTGGGGGAATCCACCGAGAAACTGTTAATGACTTTAAAAGACAAAGCCGGCTTGTCAGCTACAATGCTCATTTTGTGTCGGAGCTGGCCCGGGGCTAAACTGTGTCACAAGCAGTCAAGTCAGTCTCTCGGGCCCTGCCAGGCGCAGGGAGATGAAGGCAGACCTCTGTGAGGGGGAACGGGGCGGACGCAGTCATGGGATGCACGGCCCTTTTTCCCCCCCTGGAAGCCCGTGATAAAAGGTCAGCCCTTCAGACGGGGCACGCGGTCAGGCACTGTGACAGGCCGGCGGAGGTGAGTGCGCGAGACAGCGAGGGGAAGTGGCAGGGGCTACTTCGCCGCGAAAAAAAACGGAAAACCCGAATTCGCTCACGTCGTTTAAAACGCTCGTTCGTTACTTCTTTCTTTCGCGTGTGTTGTCGTTCTTATGTGTAAATCACCTTCAAAAGAAGACCACCTTCAGGACTATCACATATCTGGCATGTTTGTCCATCAGTGTATTTTATGCCACGTATTTGATAAAAAAAGACCTGCATTTTATTTGGCTTCTAACAGCGATTTTTGTTTGCGCTGCGTAACTTTGTGAACCTAACCACACTTGAGTCCGACGGCTACCCATCACACCATTGTATTAAAAACAACCACAGTTGACATGCCAACTGCCACCTCCACAATAACCACCAAAAGGCAGGGTGCAAGTGGCCAACAATAAAACCCAGGACCTCTGATAATTCACTGATACACAACGGCAGCACTGATGCACACTCATTAAGCCTACAATAATACAGGCCTAAAAATTACTGCTATAATGATTTCGGCCCATGGGTGTAGAATCCGCCTAAATAGGAACAGCACGCTTTCAACTGTTTGTTTTCAGTTGTTTAAATTACAATTAAATAACAAGGCGGAAATGACAAGTTTGCGTTAAGAAACAGAGAGCGGGGCAAGAAGCGCGTGCGTCCCTTTGAGTGATAAAGGATAGCAACAGCTTTACGTACACATATACAATTACGCTTGGAGGGAGCTCGGGTGCGGTCACCCGTCACTGGTCAGACCGCTGCACTGCTGGTGAATTACAAGCCGGGCAATCAATTAAACACCCCACCGCTTGGGTAAATCCGTCATGCTTAACCAGGCGAGGGGAAACTGGAGTGCGCGCGATCACAAAGAGAAAGCGTTTCAGTCAGGTCAACTGAGCGCGAGGCATGGGTCGCGGGGCTTTCTCCAATCACAGCGCGACTCGAGGCTATGGTGAGCGGAATGGGGACTGGGCCTTTAGGGTTACCAGTCAAACCGGAAAAAAAAGAGAACAAAAGAAAAATAAAGAAGAGTCTTCTGGAGATAAATTACATCCGGGGTGTAGGAGGCCAAAGTCTTTGCCAGAAGAAAGAGGGAAATAAAATGTGTTAATCACATATTGTGAAATATAAAATGTTTCAGCAAGGAAAGAGACTCAACCCAATCAAAGGGCTATTTAGACCGACGGAAAACGCCTGCCGACATGGGAGACTTCTGTTGCCGGCAACAACAAACAAAAGAAATCTAACAACTTAAGAATGTTCCGAATGATGTGGAATTCATCGCTCTTTCTGGACACTTTACGCTCAGTCAACTGAACTCCGAGAGGAAAAGAGGTTACCGCCCTGCGCTAGAACCGCTGATTACCTCCCTAAACAATACATTCTTTTATTGCCAGTGCTCTTATCTGTGTTTGGGAAGAGGTGAAATTTGGTACTTTATGCCAAGAACACAACTGAACTGAAGCGGGCTGCCATTTTCGGTTTCTAACTCCGCTCTGTGGGAGCAGACGTAGCAATCAAGCTACGTAATAAAAATTACGAGCGGAGGATCATTAGCAAAATGTTACATGCACTTAGCTTCGGATTACGTGGGACAGCAGCTACCGTTTCTCAGTCGGCTGAACCTCCTTGCCTTACCGCTGTCAGTTAACGCCAACTGTGAAGCTCAGCTGTGGAGAACCATTTAAATACTGGCTCGGACCATGTTTTTTCACAGGAAGTTATCTGATAGAATCGTATGAGTTGAATCAGTCGACCCCGGGTGGATCCCACCAGCTCGGGGTCGTGATAAGCTTTTCTTGTGGGACACGCCCTCAGAAATGAGAAAACGCCGAGTATAATCGATAAAACGAGCAGAGAGGGACGCAGCTATGGGCACCTTATTAGACGGACAGCCTGATGGACGGACAGCCTTAGCATTATACTCCATAGACGCAAACGAGTGGCACTGCCAGTTATGTTGACTTGTGGTGGTTTGAGCCCACCTCTCAACTACAAAGCCACAGGTATTTATTTTGTATGTCAGCGCACAGTGTGTTGCAGTTCTCTTCATTCTCAAGCACATTCATTTGTTCATGCAGGACCAGTGAGCAGTTTCTTCCTAATGTAAATAGCTCTGAGATAAGCTTAGCAAGATTGCAGCGATGCAAAAATTGGAGTTTTTTGTTTTTGTTTGACGTGAACACTCAATAATTTTGAGTCTGAGCTCGGCACACTACGTGAACTGGAGGCGTCGTACCAAAGCTCCGCTGCATTGCAACTGGTCAAGGTTGCTGTTGCTATGCTAATAAATGTTTTTCGGTATTCGCACCAAAAGCGTTAAAACTCTACAAGCCTACAAGCGAAAACACAGACCTAATACCATCAGCACCTGCGACAGGAGCTAACGTGGGGATTTATCAGCCAGGGACAGATCATACAATCCGTGTAATGTTTGCCTTTGTATGAGATCCCTGTGTGAGGCAGTATTTATGGCAGGCTTCTTACTAGTCCCACCCAGCAGCTGTTAGCTGAGAGGGGTCGCTGGCCAAAAGGCTGACGGACAATTAGCCCTCTGTGCCAGCGATTCAAATGGGCATCAATACGCTCACGGAGAGACGAGATTAAAGTGAGACCTTTACAAGCACGCAGGTCTCCTCTGTGCTTTAGCAGGCGCCAGGCCGACGTGTCATAATCGTGGAATTCACCGTTACCGCAACAGGTCTTACACCAGGGAGGCCACATCCTGGAAAGTGATGCATACCACGACGTGAAGAGAAACGAGGTCAGCCCATCGCTGACCCTCCACCCCCAGGCACGGTGAGAAGGCGAGTCTCTGAGAGAAACTCTAAGTGTTTCCATGCGTACACTCATACAGACCGCGCACATGTGGCGGATTTCCACCTATCTCCACTCAGCAGATACGAGGTTAGACAGCACCGGCCCAATGGTGACCAAGGCAACAGTGCTGATAAGGCAAGTTACCTCCCCAACCACAACCACAACCCCTCCTCTCTGACCACAGTCCCACAAAAATTGAATTAGAGGCTGCGTCGGAGCGCACAAAGGGGTTTTTTGATTTTTGTGCTGGTTCTGAACTTCCGACCGTCGGGTAATTTCATTAGAGCATGCGACCCTAAACAGTGCCCTGTCAGTTCGGAGATCGAGAAGCACACGGAGGCAAATACAAAGCAGCAAAAAATGAATTTTTACTGAAAAAAAATAGATAGATTTCTATGCACGTATTCCAGGTTGGGGATGTTTTTGTAAACGCGGTGGCTTTGCTGATCTGCAGATCATTCATTACAAAGACGTTCCCTTAATGAACAGGACAGAGGAGACAGAGGCAGCTGCCATCTGAAAGGCTGTCTGTGTGATTGACGGCAGATTTGCCTTTGGCCATCCTAAATGTAAACACACGGAAAGCAGTGAAGTCAAAGCTATGCTGGCGACAAAATAACCCCGCCCCTCCCAGCTCATCTGTGGGCCATACTCAAGTGAAACTTTATGTATGTAATATAAATATGAGGGTGTTCCTTAAGTGAATAGTTTCAAGCAGTTTTGTTTTGGGTAAGTCTTTATCAACAGCTGATACAAGAGACCAAGGGAACTGGGGCAGACATTCAAGGCCATGTGGTTGGGAAAGCAGGGGGCCCAGTCACACGCATGACAACGAGGCCCCAACCAACCAAGCATCGAAAACGGGAGTCTAGCAAAGGGCCCATGCACTAAGATCATTAGAATAAGTCAACTGTCTGTCAGTTGCTCCTGAAAACAGCACACACAGGGGGGCGACAGTGGTAGGGCTAAACCGCACACACCGGTATGCCACCCTGATACAATGGCCAAAAGATATGCACAAGGAAGTTAATTGCATTCTATAATTACTGCTGAAACTGATGTCTCCTCAAGCCGCGTCACTCTATCAAAGGTAGCTAAGAGGTAACGGGTTGGTTATCACGCAGCTTATGTTGATGGTAAGCACCACACACTGGCGACGTCCCCTCCCCTGCAGGCCTGACGCATGTCGAGAAAGGGGTTAGGAGACTATTGCCCGAGTCACGCGTCTGACCGGACATCAGTGTGACTCTAAATGAAAGCTCCCCACCTTGAGTAGGCTGTGGTGCACCACAAGGGAGTTTTGGGCGGGGGTGGAGGAGGTTTGATGACTTTCCGCGCAGCTATGCCTGGGGAGACGCAAGACGGGTCTGTGGAGCTGCTAGGCCGTGACTCGGCCTCCATGGCTGTTGAGCAACAAGCTCACTGAGTTTTTCACCTCACGCATTACGACCTGACAGCCCTAATCAGGGGAATTTCTTATTTGAAATGAAGTATTCTCTGGTGAGGCAGAATTTAAGTCAGTTTTATTGTTTGTTCGATGATCCCAGTCATCCCTGATTATACCAGCACAATACCTTTGCAACACGTGAGCCTAATTAAAAAAGGTTGAACTTTGACAATGTACTTTTAAACTAATACTGAAAAAAAGGAAATACGAACACGAACAAAGACCTTTGAAAATCACATCAAATCTGACCTTTACTGCTCCAAGCAAAGTTGACAGCCTAACATAAACCAGGGCATTATCCTATTACACTTTCTACCTAACAAATGAACCAAAATTGTCATGAGTTACAAATATTATGAAAATCATAGAGCAACTCAGAGACTGCTGTTAGAAAGTAAGAAAAATACTTTCTAGTGAATACAGAACGTTTCAGTTTTTGCAAAAGTGCACCCATCGTTACACGTTGCCTCTCACAAAAAATTCCTGCAAGGAAGAACAACATTAAAACAATATTGTCAACTCCTCAGACCTACTCCTCAACTCCTAATACATTATTTATGCATAAGCACAACACTTTTTCCCCACAGCAGATAAAAAGGTATAAGTATAATAAATATATAAAACTACTTTTGTATCTAGGCAACACTCTTGAACGTGGCATTTACCTGTCAGTCGGAGCTACTTGAGACCTGTACACACAAAGAAATGCCACAGCAGTCACACAGAGTACATCAAAAGTAAAAATATGGCAGCTGTGATGTCAAAAAGCAGACAAACACGGGCAGGATCAGAAGACTCACAGCAGAACAGGATGATGGGGGTGAAAGTAGTGTCCCCACTAAGGTTTTGCCCGCTACGGTTGGCATTCAGCGGCAATGTAACTTCATATCGTTCAACTGGACTCATTAGCTGGTCCTGCCAAATGAGAGCGATTGGTCTGCACTGTGCTTTCCACTCTGCTCGTCTGGGATGAGACAGAGGATATCTCACATGAAAGGCAACATATAAACAAAACAGGACATAGGTGCTTTGTTACCACAATTGGCTTTGGAAAAGAAAACCGAGACGTATGTCAATGTCGTGTTGATGATAAAGAACTGAAACACTGCATCAGTTGGTCTCAGCAGATGCAGAGACATGTTTCATTACTAGTGCACAACCTCTTGAATTACCTTTATTCCTCATTCTTGGGGGCAACAGACATATCCACTTTGGATAAATTAACAAACAGCACTAATTGCAGCTCATTCATCCAAATATAAAGGCAACGAAAAGAGCAGAGCACTGCAGAGCGCTTATCTTAGAGCAGCACTCCCGATGTACCTTGCACCTCTGCGCAAGCGAGCGTGAGCATCTGCACATCTGCAGCTGAAGACGAAAAGTCAGAGAAGCAAAACGCTTCGCGCTCCAGTTCTGGACGCCATTCACCTGCAAGGGAGCATACAGAAACACTATGTGCATTCCTAGCTCTCCACAGACTCCACACTGCCAGAATTTCAGCTCATCTAAAAGCTGACCATACTTACAGCGCCACGCTTAGTTCACCATAAATTCAGTAGCAGTTTGGAAGACAAACACAATTGCAAAGAATAAGCTGCAGCTACTGTGGTCAACCGCTGTGAAGGTTTTTAAATAAAGAAACAGTTTGTAAGCATTAGCCACAAGCACCTACGTGCTCTCAGAAGATCTGATATTCAGGAGAAAGATGGGGCTGTAACTGTGCGTGCACCTGAGAGTCACAGTGCTCACATTCAACAAGACTTCTCTCCACAGACAGCAGCTCACCTTTGCTCTAACCTACATGGGTTCTTCCATCAGCAGCCTCCCACGCAGATAAGAATCTCCCCATAAATGTTTTCCGCATGCCTTGTGGCATGCAAATTAAAAGCATAATGAAACAGTACCCGACAAACGCTTCATTACACCACCACACATGACACCACCACACATTTTTCAATAGTGCTGAATCGTAAGTAAGAACAACCTGCTATCTGTCCTTTTAAAAGAACATACAACCATATAACATCATAAATATCAATATTCTATAAATACAAAAAAAAAAAAAACTTAGGGCAAAGAAATAAAAACTTCTATAAGAAAAATCTGAAGGCCATCTATTCGCTTCCCGAATGTTCTAGTGCCTCGGAGGCCAGACAGACGCCAGTTGATGGAAATCCTGCAGGGTAATCACCTAAAACCAACCTTACAGTCAGCTGAAATGTTTCCTTACCTCTGAATACTTTACAGCAAACATCAGCGCGATTTGTGAAGCTGCTTGCTTGTCACTGAGAAAACACAATGCCCTTCGTTCAGAGCATTAAGTCAACCTGGAGACTGGCATTAGACACTGCCTGACTGATCACGCTTGACACAGCGCCTTCAGTCTGCTGAGCAGAAGATTGGTGGCTGTCTAACAAAACACATTCTCATACAGTGACTTTCAGGTCACAGCCCAGATACCATCTGATTGAGCTAGCATGCTCAGACACACTGAGATAAATGCACATGCTAGCACGCGCATGCACATACCTAAAATAAACCACAATTTCAGGTCGAAGGGCTTATCTTTGTAATTATACCCTTTTTCCGTTCACATTAACACTGTCTCTCGACTACCGGTTATGTATGATTCCCGTTTCAGCAGATTGAAAAGAAATCGCAGACTGAAATAAACAAAAGGAAATAACACACTCGGGCATACACATATACATACATAAATACATACACACACATACACACGCTCTATATAATAATACACTAAAAGCTGCACTGCCATAAATCCCCTCTGTTGCAGACAGCACCATACTTCACAGTAACTCATCCGAAGCAATATCCTATTATTTTCATATAAAGCACAAGCCCCCCAAAATGTTTCAATCTTACTTTCTGCTCTATGTGACCATGTTCATAGCCCACAGTGCACTGTAATAGTGGTGCCACCTACAGTAAATCTGCCTGGGTTGTCGAGCTCCAGGTTCCGTGATACAATAAACGTAAATCATGTCAACTGTCAGCCTGTGGTTAATGTGAGTAGTGAATGGGGACAGCGAGTGTGTATGTGTGTGAGCCGGGGGGGGTTAGGAGATTTGGTCTTCGTTCCTAGCCTCCATCCTTGATGTACACCCACCCCCGCACCACCCCAAACCCCCTGATCCCTCGTAGTGCGGTCAGCACATGGTTGACTGATCAGAAATTCTCTTTTTTGCGATCTCTCTTCACAGTGGCTTCTACACTGGTGCCCTGTGTCCAACTGGGGGAGGTGTCGGCCGCTTGGCCTTCGGAACGCTTGAACAGCCAAATCGCAGGAAAACCTACGTCGCATTTAACCATCCAATGGGACAGGCGATCACATGATCAATTTCAACTAATGGGGCCGCTATTTTGGTGTGCCGCAGATAAATAAGCAAACACAAAGGGCACCGTGCCGTGATCCTCTTGATCTGGTTCATTTTCTACAACATGCCACTGTGTGTTCGTACCTGCTCTCAGAGATAAGGAAGATCAGCTGTATTAAGGATATTATACAAATGCATTCACATGCAATTTCTCCTCATGCCTTACACCTGCTATTTTGCTACGGTATGCAACAACAAAAGCAGATTTTAACATGGCTCACAATCAGAAAGAGCACTGCTATTCGTGTGCCACGTTAAAGCAAAGTTTAAGGCTCACCATCAAATGAACAGTACAATCGCAAACTATGGTGTAGAAAAAGAGAGTGAGACTGCCGTTTCGGAACAACAGCCTCCCATAGCTGCCGCAAGCCTCACATTTTGCTTTCCCTGCTCGACCTCCCTCTGCAGGCTCAGTGTTTGACAATACCTGACGTTAATCGCTACTCTCGTTCCAGGATTAATAACCCTCCCTGCTGATGTACCGTGACAGTCTCTAATAAGGCTGGATCCCCAGTGCATTGCTGAGCGAAGGTCCGACATCAGTTCCGAAATAGAATTGAAACAGTTCGCTTGCCACCGCCGCTTTGCCAAGAATAAGAGATTAAGGAAAACGTTGACCTCTTTTTCTTGTTTTAATAATCTCTTTAAAATTAATCAGGAGTTATGCAACCACCTCACCACCACCCACCCCCAATACCTGCACCACGCTACCCCTAACACACACTCACACTCACACTCACAAATAAGGATAGCAAAGTGTGCTGGAAGGGACAGGATGTTCACAAGTGTAGCAGAAGCACGAAGAGCTGCATCAGGGGGCAGGTTAAACATCGCTGCGGCGGGTGGCCAAGTTACTTCAGGTCTGAAACCTCTCTCTCCCATTAAACAAATGGTGGAAGGGGGAGGGGGGGAGAAAGAAGAAAAGGAAAAATCAATCAGAGACCGTCAAGCGTCCACCTGCAAGAAGCACTGACTCAATTTAACTCAGCTCTGTCCAGCTGTCAGAGGAAGCATGGCCGTGTTTGGCAAAATCGCTAGCTTTGCGCTTTTCTTTTATTCCCCCTCTCTCCTCCCCTTCCTCAACCCTCCCCTCTCTTCCCTTCCGGCGGTCCTAAGTGGCGGCCCGACTCCAGGAGGAGGCTCTGATTCTGTCAGTGCCGCACGGCAGGCAGCGGGGGGCAGCCCCCAAGCCATTTGACTCTCTTTGTGACCCTCGGAGCGCACTGGCGCTTTGACGTGAGGCCGCTCCCACGCAGGACCCCTGTGGCCTGATGGGAGGGAGATGGGGGTCACGGTGGTGGGGGGTGGGGGACTTTGGAGTTTCCAAGTTATTCCGCCACACTCCGCTAACTGAAAACTGAGGCCCAAAGCATATGGCCTAACGGTCCAAAACAAGACGGTACCTTACTGTGAGGACTGCGATGCATATTTAACTACCTACAATTGCTATTGTACACCAATGAATTATGCAAAAATACTGTGTTTCTTTCCTTCTTCTTCTAATGGAAAAACACCAACAAGCAGCAAAATCAACCTCATGGTTGTTTAATGGTAATGAATAAACCATTACAAGCCAACACCGAGTCCGACGTCACCCCCCGGCGACAAGACAGATGATCACAGTGCATCCGGGGGGGGGGTGGGGAAATACAGAAGGAGCGCGTCTTTAAATCCAAAATGTTGCGACCCTCAGCGTTAAACGCAGCAATAAGTCAGATCTTTGAAGGCTCCGTGCGGACGCGCTCCCCGAGTTAAAGAACATTGATGACACACGGCACGGCCTCCGTGATTTACTGATTTACCGTAGCGTGGACTACCGTGGACTCCTGGTGCAATATATTTCTGACGCGCCAGTGGCCAGTCGGACTACGGGAAAAACTGAAGCACGGCCAATAAAAAGCAATAAAAACCGCAGGCGCAGACGACAGCATGGAGAATTGCTCCTTGTCGCATTCTATTGATTTTGGTCCCCCCTTTCGTTACGATTCCAATTATGCCTTTTTTCCGAGATTTCCACGTTCCTCCCCTGTGTTCGTGCCGTCCGTTTTCATGGGAGAAAGAACATTACCCGGACTCTGCTCCACAGCATGCAAGCAACTTGGTTATCTGTTACCTTAGTAACCATAACCGCAGAGGGCGCAGATTTTGATCAAGGCTGTCCTCTCCCCCTGAGGAACTGTGCTGCACACGTACGGAAGGCCTAAGCTGCCAATAAAACCAAATTTATAGACATGCTGCCTACTTTTGAAGCCTACACTATGCAGCTCTTAGCTCTACCCTGAGAAATAAAAGGCTGGAAAGAGGAAAACACAAATTCTGGTCTTTTCAACGGAACGTACTTGACATTAGGTGAGACCAGCAGAGCCAGCTGAGGCCCGGCGTTAATAAAGTGCGGGTTGGTTTTCTGCCTGAAGAGCTCACATAGGCCTGCACAGATAAACTAAACCCAGGCTGGAACTGTACATCTTTTTCTGGCCCAATTCAACTCTTTGGCCCCAGAGTGATATGAAAATAAGTGTGTCCATATGACTACGCCTTTTAGACGCTTGAGATTTTAAGTAGAGAAAACTAGAAAGGGATGAGTGTCTGAGCGGTGACGCCTTCAGATCTTAGACGGCAAAGCTCGAGCATTTCTGCCTCTGCCGCTGGGCCGCTGAGTTCGGCCGGGTCCCAGAGCACTCACACAACCATTTGTTTGGCATGTTTACATACCAGCGAGACGATCTGCCCAGAGGGACGCAGCGTGCGCCCCGAGCCACTTCCCCCCAAAATACCTACCTGCACACACGCACACCCTCTCAGCAAAAGCAAGAGAGATGCAACACAACCGCCGTGTTTCGACATCCCGGCGGGTTTCTTTTTTTCTTCTTTTTCTGCTGAAGGACAAGCAAACGGAGAGGATATTCCAGCGCTGCCGTCCAGCTCTCAGTCGGGACACAGGCTAATAGACGCAGACAGCCTGACAAACTCCTAACTGCAGCGAGCAGCGGGAGTGCTGGGCGGTAATGAGAAGTGCTACGGGACGTCGAGTTTCCTCAGCATTCGTCGGGAAACGATGGCCCGTCGCAGAATGCCGGCCCTGGTCGCCGCAAGTCAAACTTGATTTCGGAGGCAAAGGGCGCACACTCGCATTTTCCAACAGCGGGGCGAAAATTGTGGGCGAGAATATTAACATACATTTAAAATTGTTGTGGGATGACATCCCCCAAGTAAGAACGCTCTGGCCAGATGACAGCCAACACGCAACCCTCCTCAGTCATGTGATAAGGAATGGGCTACGCGCCGATATAACCCTAAACAAGCTGCCTGGATGTGTGCTGTGAATTTCCGTCCGTCCCAAAGTTTACCAAAACACTAGTGAGGAAAAACTAGGAGGGGCCGGCCGGTTTTCTGTCTTTTCTCTTTAATTTGCCCACATTTAAAAAAAAAAAACTTAAACACCATACTCCCACAAAACTTCCATCACAACGGACTTAGTAAGCAAAACGCCACAGAGTGTGCACGGATCTAAGCGTTTTGTGATCCTCTCAGTTCTCGCAGAGGTTACTGAGATGCATTAGTATGCCGTGTTAGCAGAGTATTTGTAAATGAGTGGACTACTTGCAGAAGGGAAACGTAGGGCCGCGAGACGTCGACCTGACAGCGGCGGTCACGCCGCTCAACAACACTTTAACTTCGCGAGAGAGCAATAATGATGTAAAGGTTTTATTTAAAAAAGGTAGCCCTAAAAGAAACCTGCTAAGATTTTACAATATTTTTACAAGTTTACAATACATGCCGCTTGTCCACACACGCCAGGCTAGGCACAGCACACAAGTCATATGGGTCATAAAAATTAGTGTCGCGTACAGAGCCAATGAAGTGCTCAGGCTTGGTGGATCACAGACAAATGGCCGGCAGTATTGCTTGTGAATTGTAGGGGGCAGCACTAAGTCTACCCATTGACTGAACAAAGCAAAATAAAACTCCCCTATTACATGTCAGGAAGCATAAATAAAGACCTTCTTATCAGGAAAGCCTGACGCTGTCACATCTCAAAACATGCCCCCCACCCCCATCCGCCCCCTTTCCTTTTGCTCCGCCCCCCTTTCCTGTAACTGGCTCTGCGGAGTGTTTTGGTCCCCAGCGAGGCGTGCCCAAGGAGTGAGCGACGCGCTAATTGACTTCAGGGAGGTAGTCCTTCCCACGTAAAAGTCACCGACCCTCCCTAGCGCTAAACTCCCAATTCAGCGGGCGCTGGCGCGTAGCGAGGCTACTGTACGGGAGGGCTGGGGAGCGAGCGGCATTCCTGGGATGCCGCCCGCTCGCCCTATATATGGGGAGAGGGAGAGGCCTCACAGCAGTTAACAACAAACTAACTAACCCACGGACCACCATCGCGCCCCTCCCTCTCCTTCCCGTGATCGTTGGGAAGATTTGTAAAGCCCTTCAGCCCACAGCTCACAGCCTGCAACTCCCAGCTTAATATGGTGAGTCTGTCAACCTGCCAGGCTTTGTCTGGCAAAACATTTCATCACAAAGCTACATTATTCATCCATTAGACACCGGCGTAATATGCCCGTACTGGGGGCACGGCTAAGCAGAACAAGTGTGAAAGAACATCTGTTAGGGATTTGGGATTGGGCAAGATCGCTGAAGGAGAGCAAGGGTCTGGGCTCCGCCGGCACAGGGCCTCAGAGGTGCTCTTTCTGGTGCAACTGCAGAGCTCTTCAAGTGAGAGAAAAGTGGGGAGGTGTGTGTGTGTGTGTGTGTGTGTGTGTGTGTGAGGAGGGGGTCAATTCTGAGCACCCGGTACACACAGCTATGCAAATCAGCCCACAGAAAAATCTCTGTAAACTCACTGGTGTGGTGTACAGCCAAGGCCGGGTGAAGGGCCCTTATCGAACATCAGAAAATAAACACGTTCATATACAGATAGACAGATAGTAGAGCAACTACATCAAAATAAAAACCATTTGGGTCTTACTTAGCTAAAATTCTTCAGAGCCCATGTTTTAAACCAACAGTCATGCTTCCACTCGTCCACAATAATGTACACAAAAGTTGTTATCCTTCGCTGGAATTGTGTGCAAGGTGAGTGCTTTTTTTTTTTATCGTCGAAGCGCCATAAGAGATTCAGAGAAATCATGCTGCAACGCGTGTCGCTTTGATTTTGGTAAACCAGTATCTACACATTTCATTAACTTCATAATTTCTTCATTTATTTGCATGGTGACATGGTGGCAAGTGTGTAATGGTAACACTAGGACGGCCTTCCAGCATCTACGGTGATACCTGGTTTTCTTACCCATGTCCACCTCCTTACATTGAGATCCCTTTGGGTGATGTGCCAGCCTGGACATGGCCTCATAATCAATATAGCCATGTTTCCACGACAACCTTTATTTCCTGTGCCGTTTCCCGGGATATGGGGATCGTGCTCGCAATTAGGTACACCTGCCACCCAGTTGACGCCTCTCTGACATATCTGTCACATTATTGGCTATTTCACAAAGGAACCCAATTTACTGTAAACGAATGTAAGGAGACGTTATCAGGGAGATGTATAGCAGACGTGTGACTCCGCTCCTCTTAAAGAGCATTAAGTTTAAAGGCAAAATACAAGCCGGCGTGCTTTGTGGTCTGCCCACGGGTGAGGAGATAACAGGGAAAAAGCGGGATGGGATCAAACCCTTCTCCTTTCACGTGGCGTGGCCTCAGAACGGTAACATCATCACACCATCACAGAGGCACAAACACAAACCACTGAATATCGTCTCCACGCGTCAATGGAGAAAAGGGGGCAAAGGCAGGGCTTCAAACACCCTGGATGACATAAGCGTCTGACCAAGGTTACATCTCGCTTCGGTCCAGCCTCGATGTTAAATAGTTGGCGAGGTCTGGTGACCCTTTGACATTCTACTGTGCCCAAGGCTACTTTTTTACAAACTGTTAGCGGTGCCACAAAACAGGCCTTTTTGTCCGCTGAGAGTAATGATTGTGCCCCACTGCTGATTGTGGATCAGCTCCGCCCCCTTCCTCCTGACTTCCTGTGGAGAGGAGAAGGAAGACACGGGGCTACAGGAAGCACGGCTCTTGATGACTCATTCCTCGTTGTTGGCCTAAGCCGGAATTTCTTCCGCAGCTGTTAGTGGAAATTTTGTCTTAATCCTTAGTTTTTTTTAGTCAGCGTGTCCTGCTTACATTCTCATGTGGTCATTTTTCTGTCAGTATCCAGCGAAAAAACAACAACATTATTCTGAACACCAAGACGACAGACTGAGAACAAATGCTTTCGTCTGTGTATTTCTCCTTTGTTTTTCTTTCACACGACAAACTATACCGCACATTTTATGAACATAGGTCTTACCACTCTGACTTGTACCAATACACTAATGTGCATACCAAAGGGTCAACAGGGCAACAGTGAAGAGCTCCTTTGAGGGAGCTTCCTAGGAGAACCATGAGTTGGGTGTAGCACAAGCTCCAACTTAAATGGGCTCCTCCTGGAGTCTTCAGCACATGCGTCATACTTGGGCGTCATCAACCCAGCGGTGAGAAACTAAACCTGTCCCTCTCGAGTGCCGTTCTCGGCGCATTCCCACAAAACGTCCCCGAAGGCACGTTCCCAGCATGCTAATGTATTCAGCGTGGTCGACTCCGGAATGAACTGTTGCTGGTATTTTCTTTCCCACGACCCGTGTAACAGTCCCCCCCCCCCCCCCCCCCCCCCCCCCCCATGAACACCACAAAAAAATGGGGGGGGGGGGGCGGCCCCCGAACCCAAAACGGGCCCCCCAAAGGGGGGGTTTTAGAAAAACCAACCGG
>JAOYSI010073861.1:0-15562 GCA_025775065.1 Hiodon alosoides | reverse complement strand
CTAGCGGTATCTCGAGACGCAAGGCTGCACAGGCACTAAAAACCCGCTAGCGGTATCTCGAGACGCAAGGCTGCACACGGACTAAAAACCCGCTAGCGGTATCTCAAACACACCATGGCCCCCTCTTCCTCCCGCGCCTCAGCCAGGATGCGCCGCCGCGTGCGCTCGAAGCTCTGGAACTGGAAGATCCGGGAATAGTCCGGAGGCAGGTTCTCCAGGGGGTCCCAGGGCGAGGAGCGAAAACTCTTCAGTCCTCGGTAGCGTTGAAACCTGGGGGTGAGGAGGAAATTTAAACACAAGTGGGTCCTTTTTCATGGGTAAAATGGCCACGGCTGACAGCCTGCCCTTACACAAAACAGCTCTTTTTCAGGACGAGAGAAACCAACTGTACAAAAAAGGGCATCTAGCCACGCACACTGTAAACCGGAAACGTTTTAGGATAAAATAATACACTACTCATTTCTGTAGGAAGTAGGGTCAAAGGGCGCGGTACTGGAGTGGTCCCACTCACCGGGTTCGGGCCGAGGTGTCTAAGGGAGTGTCCACTTCGTCGGGGAACATCTCGTTGGCACGGGCTTCACGGTAACGCCGCAACCCTTCCCCCTCCTCCGCTTCATTCACGTTATCGTCGTAGCGTTGATCCACTCCGTCAGGCGTGCCGGGAGTTATTTCCTCCTCCTCCTCCTCCTCCTCAGAGGCCAGAGCACCATCTTCGTCTGCAGCCTGTGACGGACAGACGGACGGACGGGCGGACTCGTTTAGAGGAAGGTGTGACAATACAACGGCTGCCCGCGCGCTTATCCAGCAACCATCTGTGTATAGTCCAAAGCTTGCCTTTCTCTTTCAAACGCAATGGTCATCGCGCACACGCACGCACACACACACTTAGGGAACAGCTATTTTAACGCAAGCCAGTTATGTTTGTTCACCGGATCAAGTCTCTTCATCTCAGAGTGACCTTGAGTAAAATATTCAAACCGTTCGCACCTAAATAGGACCGCAGAAAACTGGGGGTCACACTGAAGCCAATGGCGTGACCAAACTAGTGTATTCCCCGTGAAACAGGTACAACCTTTATGTCTTATCACAGAAGGGTTGGAAGTTCGCCCGTTATCGACCAGAAGGCAGGGTACCTCAAGGGAGAATCCGACTCGACACCGAGCCCCAGAACAGACACAGCTGTAATAATAAAAATAACCTGCACTACCACTTCCTCCATTGTTGAAAACCCACATACGAGTTCCACTCCCATACTTCAAACGCACCTTTAACGACGATTAAAGAAAATAAATTGAGCATGACCTGCACGCATTCAGGGTTCTCCCCGTCTTTCAAGCGCGGCCGTTATAAACAAATGGCCGCCCCCTTCCCCTGGCCCAGACAGGAAGCGGTGTCCTAAGGACAGGAAGAGGGAAGGCTTCTCGCGGCACCACAGGCCCAAACACCATTGTTGTAGCAAACAGCCTGGCACTGAGGAACAGCAGCAGACGCTGAGAAAATAAGCTCTGCCGCCACGCCGCGCCGCGCACAACCCAAAGGTCACGTATCCATCACCACCAGCGCCTCTCGCACACCAGTCTGCGCCCAAGTCGCCCGGCCAGGTGAGCGCCCCACCGCTCCTCAACCCTGCCCCGCAGTCACGCATCCCAATACACACAGGGGATCCGACGGGGCAGGAGCTCTGTACTTACTGTAACAATTCATTTCAGATATGACCAATATTCTACCGCTCTGAAAACTGCAACTGGAGGCAACGTTAGTTAGAGGTCAGCTTTCATTAATATTAGCTTGCTAAGTGGTTTGTGGTTCTCTCATTGACTCTGGAGGCCAGGCTGGGTTGAAGAGGGAACAGATATGGCGGTGGCTCTGCACACAGACCAACTCAACTTCCATCGCACCTGAGAGTCATCATCTTCATCATCTTCATCAATTCCCTCCCCCATGTCTTCGTCCTCATCGCTGCCGCTGTCTTCCTCCTCCTCTTCCTCATCCTCATTCCCTTCATCCAAGATCCAGGCAGCCTGATACTCTGATGTGCCCTTGGGGACCTTCATCACTTTCCGGTTCTTTCTGGCTTCTGAGGTCAATCGAAAACAGACACGTAAGAGCAGACGTTCAACAGTGCCGTCAGCCATTTAAAATAAATAAATAAATAAATACTTCAGTGCTCACAGTACATTTAGAACTACTGGTATTGCCACGGGCTCCAAGTTCTGCAGCATTCAGTATGAAATGCATTAACAAAGACACGAGACTAACAGAACATGGGTCCACAGTGACCTCTGACCTTCCGCCTCCAGAAGCTCGTTGTCGGTGGGCCAGGTCTGCTCCCCATCCATGGGGTCCACTTCCGCCTCCGTCTGGAGGCTTTCCCTCCGCGAGGGGTCTGCCCTCATCAGCACCCGCACAGCAGCAACATCCCCATCCGGGCCCACAGTGCCCCCATCCTGCAGGGAGGTCACACAGCACACACCAATAAGGACCAACCGCAGTATGGGAACCCAATTCGCATTCTTGGTGGTTCACACAGATTTGGACTCGACATCTCGTGAATATGATCTCCAATGCGAGTATGAGTGGAGTACGACTTGGTTGCGTCAGAAAAATGAAGGCGCGGATGTTCCCTCAGCTAGGAGCCAATGGCAATTAGCAGAGAATCACTGGGTGAGGGATATAAGAACATAATCAGATATAACGCGTTTGGTTGAGTAATAGGCCTACCTGCATCTCCACATCCCCTCCTTTACAAGGCCTCAGCGGGTGTGGCGGCGCCAACAGCAGAGGCAGAGGGTCGGGTGGGACATCGATCTGACTGAGCTGGAAGTCTCCGTGCCCAGAGATGTGCACCAGCCTGTCCACCAGCAGGGGGCAGCCGCGGACGTACCCCGAGACGCGCAGGGTCCCCAGCCCCGTGGCGGCGGGGGCGTAGGACGCGTGCTGGGCGAGCATGTGCGAGCGCCGGGAGCGGAAGCCCAGCTTCCTCCGCTTCTGGTCCCCGAGCTGCCTCAGCAGCAGGGTGGCGTCCTGCTCCGAGTCCAGGGGGAAGACCCGCGCCTCTGGGAAGCGGTCCGCCGCCACCCGCGCCAGTGCGCGCCGGGCCTCCACGCGCTTCTTCACCGGCAGCTCCGACACGCCCTGGCACACCAGCGCTGAGATTGTGAGCAGAGGGGACACGGAAAATGAGGGAAAAACTCCTCAAGTTGCTTCTGATGCAGAATGCAGTCGTTGGCCTTTAAAACGCTTTTATTTTCCCAGAAAGAATATTCAAACGGACAGTTAACAGAAACTTCGGACCATGAAGTCTAGTCGCTCATTATGAATTTTCTTTTTTCCCCGACAACAACAGTTAGCCAACACAGAAATTGAATGTTTTAAGCATCTCACCATGGTTGGGCAGACCCTGTGCAAACAGACAGGAGAGACAATAATCGCCATAGCTGTCCCAGCCTACGGTGGACTCCAACACGAACATCAGGCTGTCTGCCACCTTGGCCACGTCCAGGAGGGCATGCAGGTCCGCTTTCGGGTGGGGCAGACAGGGACAGGGAACATTACCACCCGAACGGCAGAATCAGTGTAGGCAACACGTCGCTGATATGAGCACCAGTGCTGATGTCACCACCAGTAGAAACACAAACTGGCCTAACTGGTTTCAATTTAATGTTAAAGTAGCCCATTACAATGTCAACCCTGTACACTAGGGTTTTCCTTTTATGTCACTGTGAGCGTTACCCGTGTCTGGCCTGATGAAGATGAACCTCTGCTTGAATCGGGGCAGGACCAGGCCGAAGCTGTCCCTGGCCGTCGACACCCCGGACTTCTCCTGCACCACGCCTCCCGTCCCATCGTCCCGAAGCAGTCGCGTCACGGCACCCGCGTCCACCCCCGCGTGCAGGGAGATGACAGCCACCAGGTGGGGTGGGCCGTCCCTACTGCCCAGTCGCCGTTTCTCTGTCAGCACCTGGGGGCGTGGGGTACAGTCAGAGGGGCGTGACGGAAAACGCGGCTCCCCTGCAGGGCTCGGTCCGTCTCAGGTCTCACCTGATCCTTCTTGTTGCGGCGCAGCTGATTAGCTTTGTGTCGACGGTCCATTTTGCGCTGTTCTTTCCGCTGCTTCTTCGTGAGTGCCGTCACCGCCACTCTGCCTAACGGGAGGGGCAACAACATCGCTAACGCTACGTACCATTCAGAACTGCGTGCATTCCAAAACCCACATCGATAAGTAGCATTGCAGCTAACTCAAATTTAAGGGATTTAAGTACATAACACAATGTGAAATTCCCAAAGCACACTCAAAGATAGAGATAACTGTATGAGACAAGACCGACATGGAGTAAGATTCAGATACTGTTTCCAAAACGTAGCAAGTGAAATTTACATTTATCTTAAATCTCAATCGTTACACTGATACATCTGTATTGTTAATATATATATATATATCTTGACATAATGTAAACATTGTCATATGTGGGCGTATTTTCGCCAGTGATCTGTTAATTTGGCATCATCATAGAGCGATAAATCTCGACGCAAAGTATTGCCGAGATCGTTCAACAATTTTTTATCTAGTTTAATAACAAGGCGGCCTAATCCCACATTTCAGTTACATACAAGTTGCTGCAAACACGTGTTAAACAGGGACTCCCAGCCATCTCCCACGTGTTCCAGTAGCCATGAGACTCGAAGTCGCTCTGCTGGTTTGTTAACTTTTTCTAACTTACCCTTGTTCTCCCGTTCAATCTCGCCCTTAGTCCGGTGCTTGCCATGTTTGTGTGCTTTGTTTTTCTTTTTATAAATCCCTGGTCTGTGATTCTGCTGCTCTTCGCCACCGGCAGCCATTTTCAGCAAACAGCTGCTTTTCGCTTCACATAGTAACGCTAGCTGGCACTGACGTCATTTTCATGTGCCATTTCAATCGCGTAGTTTCACGAGTTCACGGAAGTTTGTAGTTCTTTTTCTCTTTCGAACTTTTTTTTTTTTTGTAGATTTGTGACGGTGCGGACGTATTTCTGCCATCTACTGTGCCGGAGTTCAAATGCAACGTGATGTAGATTGGGGTCTATAGGGGAACTTATTTACGTTGGTCTCAGATCTGTCAAAGAATCAGAAAGTTTGTAAAACGCCGTACACCGAATTAGAGTACGTTACATGAAGCGATGTAGGGTAGTAGTCGGGGGGTAATACTTTAAACCACATGAGTGGAGGTACTTATTTCATTTTTTGTCCTTCAGTAAAAGCGGGAGATTCTAATTACTAGATTTAAGAAACGTATGAAAATAGTATCTCCATATGTATGTCCTTCTATCTACTAAGAATCTTCAGTGGCTAGTCCCTTTCTATTACTTCAGAAGGTTACTTCAGAATGAAGAGTAATTCAGAATTCAGAAGTCCAGCTAAAGGTGTAGGTCGTTTTTGTTCGATGTTCCGTGACTTTTCCGCGTTTGCGCGTATTTTGTACCATTGGTTTCGTCCTCTGCGTTTCGTCCATAAGTATCTCTCAATTAATGACATCTTTTCTCTTCCAGTCTATAATAAAAATGTAGGTGTTGCATTAGCTCTGCAGCTGCACGTAACCGTCGGTATGGAAAATAATTTACATCTTTGCCATTTGTCCAGCTTAGTTGGTTATCCCCACCTGAGGTGGCTTGCCATATTGTAAGCCTCTTTTTAAATTTCCAAGTTTTCAATTGCAAAAAATTTTAAATAAATTGTAATGTAGAAAATATGTCAAAGTTATGGGTGCTATATACAACAAAACATGAATTTTATTCTAAAGCAGTCATTTTTTCAAATTCAAAATAATAAGTTTGGATTTTTTTTTATTCATCAAAATATGGCGAAAATGATTTAGATTTTTTAAAATAAAGTTTTAGATGATTGTGTTTTAGCCTTTTCTTTAAAAAACTGTGATTAATTTGGATGTTACGCAGCGTAAGATCGTTTTTTCCCCTAAATGTTAATGTTATTTGTTACCTCCAGAAGGCGCCATTACAGCGTTATTCTGTAAGCGCTTGGACGAATGACTGGGTAAAATATTCTCTTTAGGTGCGGTCGCCTGAACATGCTTCGAAAGTACTGAGGCACTAAGGAAAGAGAGGGGCTCAGTCAACACAGACTCTGGAGAGGGCGTTGGGTTGGTGAAGCCGGGTCTGTCTCAGGAAATGCTGGGAGAGAGAGATAGGGTCAGAAGGAAGTCCCCAGTCAGGACAGAGTTCAGTTGTTTTTTTCTCTCCTTTTTTAAATTGCAAGCGAGTTTCTTTCAACAAGTGTTGGAAGTGCTTCCCTCAAATGTAGCTTATTGGTGGTCTGCTTGTCCGTTCTTGTCCGCAAGTGTACACATGTAGTTGTTTTTGTTTTTTTTAAATACAACTTTGTGCAGATGCATTACATTTAAATAAATTGTTCCACGAAGATCCTCGACATTTTCAAAGTAACTGTCCGTACGATGATGGGTTACCTTTTTGTGATATAAGGTATTGTGATTTGATCATAGTGTAAAGGGACATTTCCCCTGGCTCTGTAGTTTTGAAAGCTGTTGCCTATTTGGTTTTTTCCTATATATCGTGTGTTTCTGCATGAAATGCTGTAAAGTTGGATAGTGGTAAAAGCCGATGTATTCAAATGGAGTGCATCATTCCATACTTAATTTTGTCACGCATGTTCTCTCTGAAGAGTCGCATGGTAAGTGTGTTCAGGCATTCTGGTGCAGTGAATTATAGACACTGAGTCTTTGAAACAGGCGTTAACAAATGCGGTACTGAGAAAGCCCGTTTAGAATAACAACCGGCTACAATATGGCACTGTATCTCTCATTCATGGTACAGCTTCAATAAGCTTCCTCTTCGCCTGGATACAGAGGCAAGGAAAACTGCAATATCATTGGCAGGGTAAGGGGAGCTGGAAGAGAGCCAATCAGGAAGACAGGATGCTCATTCTGCGTAACCATTGGTTGCCTTTGGTCGGGAGTATTATGTTGCTGCCATTGTTTTTACCCTCCATCCCAAGCACACATTTTCAGCCTCGTAATTATGAATGAGAGATATCAGGCTGACCAGTGCATTACAGTGAGTCAGTTCAATAAAGAGCTCAGGGCTGAAGCCTGATACACTATATTCTCTAAGCAGCTTTACAGCCAATATTTCTTTCTGAACGATTGATTTCTTTCTGAAAAATTCCAGGTAGTGTACTTATAAAAATGGCATTGATGTTGCATAGTTGAAAAGTGGGCTTCCCTGGAGCACAGATCCTATTTAGCCTGTTTTCTTCACCATTACGTAAGTTAACACAAGACGCAAATGTGCACCTGGAAAAGGCATTATCAGTAAACATTAAAGCATTTAGTTTTAGTACCAGACTGGGCTGTCAAATTCTGCTGTTTCTTAGTTCCTTCCCCCCCATCCTGCAAAATGGTTGTAAAAAAAAAATATATATATTTATTTATTATTTAAAGGAGGGTTATTTGGCAGTTACAGCAGGTTGTTGAGAAGCTTGGAGCCAGAGGACAGGTCAAGATGACCGGACAGGTAGTGAGGGTTGAGTCAGAGCAGGAGGATGGCGGTGCACGTCTGTATTAATAGATCTCTAATTAAAAGGGGTAGAGGAACCATGTGGGGACGCGGGGCTATTTTCAGAGCACTGGTTCTTAGTTTGTTAATCAGCTCAGGAGCTCAGCACAGGAAGGGTGAAATACACGCATGCAAAGCAACATGTGAGTGTTTAATTTAAACACGCCTGAAGTTGGCCAGGGACGTCCAACCCTGCTCCCCGCTGGCCCTGCAGGGTGTGGTGCTTTTAGAGATTTTAGAGCTTAATTAGCTTCTGATTTACACTCAGAAACGCCACGTAAAATAATTTATGATCCACTTATAATGACCCAGATTAAACAAAGAAAGGGCAGCGGAAATCAGCCGTACCCGTAGCCTACAGTCACAGACTTTACTACCGGGACACCCAAAGCTTATTTTTTGATGTCTGTATTTTTCAGGGCTGTTGAACTCCAGTCCCCGTAGATGGGGTAGGGTGGTTTTGAGTTTAATTACCTTCTGGACTTCCTGCCTGGATGTGAGCCAGTGTGGTCATGCCCATCTTTGACATCATGTTTGGTTGTCTTTTTCTTCTTTGTCTTTCACACCAAGAACCACATTCTGTCCATCATTGTTCAATCCTGCTCACAAAACCAGAAAGATGCTCAACACAGAAGGTCCTATGTGTATTTATTTAATGAAGCTGGGAATTGGAATCAGAGCTCCTTCCCACGACGTGAGCAGATATTACCTGGATGAAAGTTAGTGGTGAAACAAAACGGGCTCTCAGAACAGTACATGCGTGAGACAAAATTTGGCTTAATGAATTGAAAATGATAAAGCAAGCAGGTATTCGGGGTTTTTTCGTTTTGTTGTTGTCGTTGTTTGAATTTAGCTTCAAGGACTTTTGATCCAAGGATTCTTCTGCATGTCTCGTACAATAATACATTTGATCCGGATAAAAAAAAAACTGCACTGCTGCCAATAGCAAATACTAAACTCAATAGTTCTCTCTCGCGATGTCCCCACCCCGTGGGACTTGGTTGCGCCGCCCGTACTGAACGCGTTACGGCCAGTAGGAGTCGGTCAGAGGGAGTGAGCGGAGCTTGGGGTTCCAGGAACCGACGGGAAAAGAACAGGACAGAAAATCACAGCCCAAATACAAACAGTATAAAATATAACACATTCCACCCAATAACAAAGCAAGAGCGACGTCAGAGCCCCCCGGACTGGAACAAGGGCACAGTCGCCGGTTAGTTTGAAGGTGTTTTTGGGTTGTTCCTATATATTTCCCCCCGCTTTGTCACGGAGGGAGGTGGTGGAACGCACGGCCGCCATCTTTGGGACTTGTCTATGAGGGAAACGAGCTTCTGGGCCACGGTTAGCCTTGGGGTGGAGTTCTGCACATTCAACAACAGAAGGAATTCGGCTGTGACAGCATACAATAATATCACAAAAGCAATCGGGGGAAAAAGTCCTAACAGGGGGAAATCCGAATCCCGAAATTTCTTTCTCACGAATTGACTGAGTTCTACTCCTTGTTTACGGCATTCGCTCTTGATCTTTTTAAAACCTGGCCTATCGGAAGGGTGAGTTGCCACTTCTTGTATATCTGTGTTAAGTTGGTAAAAGAGCGACATTGAGACAAATGTGCGACAAAACGCTGCGATAGATAAATAAATGTCATCAAGTTCGCACGCTTGGTAGGAAACAACTGGGGTGTGTGAAAATCTTAAGGATGTAGTTAGCTTTCTGAAAACCCGCGGAGCTCTGCTTGAAGTTGTGAATATTACTATAACGATTACTTGTCCAGAATCTACCGATATGGTCGTTAACATTTTAAATGTACTTTTGTATATCTCGTGTTTTGTTTGGTTGTCACGTAATTTGCTCTCCTACCTAGCCAACTTGCTACTCTACGGTTTGGTGCAGTGCCGCACGTCGTTTCGGATGCAGATACACACCAGCCTAAGTGGAGTGACGTTTTTATTTTTAAGGAAAACTTTTTTGAAATAATCAGAAAACTTGTGGTAATAAGTATTTCTTTTAAATTAAGCGTCTATTCTTTGTATGCGAGTATGTGCGTGCTTGTTATTTTTCTGTTAGAATCGTTCCGCTGTTAGATACTTTTCTGTGTTTTATTCAAGCCACTCCCATTTTGACTTCTCTAACACAACTATTACATTTAAGTTAATGTCTATTATAGTTTTTGTAATAACTTGACCAACATTTTACTGTAACATCTGCCAAACGTATGTGAAGTGTTTAACCTTTTACGCAAGCAGTTTAGTGTGGACGTAAAGGGCATTCCTGCGTTGAAACGGATAACATTTATCAGGACGCCTGTCAGTGTTTTCGTTGATTACGACACCCCAGTTCGTACCGGGCAGGGGAACTTCTTGACACCCTCCCCAATCCCTTCGTCATTTTATTCCCTCCCTCCTCCTCCTCCCACCCGTGACCCAACTGGAGTCTTATTTTGATATTCAGCTGATTAAATATATGCTACAACAGAAGCTGGACGCAGAGTGAACCAGCTAGACTGAGAATCTAGCAATTGTTTGTAGTTAAAGTTTTAAAGTTATTTTAAGACACTATCCGCATGGATTTTCGGTTTATTTTTTAAAACGAGTGCATATTTAGAATATGGTTGTGAATGTCTGATAATTTTATATCGCTTTACTTATATCCACGTTGTTGAGTTTAGACTACCGTTAGAACATATGAAACTTAATGAGCGGTTTAATCTACTTAGCCAACTTGCTACGACAGTTTGGTGCAGTGTCTCACGGTGTTTCTGGCAAACTAAAGTTACAAACTGCATTCGTGCTGCTATTTTAAGCCAGCCATTTCAGTTCATCATTATTTTTTTTGGTTATGAATATGTTATAATTTATACCGTTTTACAGAATGGCCTACGTATGCCTCTGTCTATATCGCTGGCTCGGTAAGCATAAGATACGTACGAACGCAGTTTTACGTTAATGTCCATTTCATGTTGTGAAGAGTCGCTTGGTGTTTCCTGAACGGTTATTCTGCAGCTGTTCGGATGCTGAGCCAATGTACGGATATTGAATATCGAAATGGCAAAAAGTTTGCGTGAAAGCAACGAGCCGTTTTGTCGTAGCTAAACTAAATGTTTGTTCATTATATCTTTAGTTTGCTGTGGTTGACGGTAAATGATATAAATCCTATATAGTAGAAAACTGACCATGTGTCATTTGTAATTGTTATGGGCGGATGTTGCCGGCCTTGTTCTTCAAGGACTTCCTTTTTTTGATGTTTTAGTTACCTTCCAGTTAGCAAAGTTGTCACTCTAATTGTCGTCTATTCATAGTAGTGACTTCAATTAAACGATTAAAAGGCTAAGTTTAAAAGGCAATCCAGGAGAGGCAAGCTGCAGCCCCCCGGAGACCTGATTAGTGGTGTTTGGGGGTGGGGTTGTGAGGGAATTAAGTTTGACAAGGCTTTCACAAATGCTGCGAGGGTGTTGACGTTCTGCTTATGGTGACGAGAAGTTTCAGCCTACGTGCGTACACGGTTTAACCTGCATCTCAGTGAACGTGTTTGACATGGGCGTGTTGCGTAAAGAAGCATGCAAACAGGAGTAAGCAGCTAAATGGGGCTTCTGTCCTGGAGAGGCGCGCACTCTCCGGTGAAGTCTCCGTCCGACCTCACTACTGGTATTTTTAGCCCGTCTTCTGCGTTGCCCAGAAAGCCAGGGCTCCAACGTTTCCTCTCGGGGCAGTTGGTTCCAGTGTCCCAAGTCTGCCCAGGGGTTGCTTTAAAAAAAGAAGAAAATTTTGCTCTCCTGTCTGGAACTTGGGGCTGGAAGGCCGAGATTTACAGGGGCGTAGTTGCTGAGGTTGAGAGGGGGAAAAACGCAGCTTGTGTTTGTGAACACAGCGCAGCAGAGACCAGATACCGTCGGATCTGTGTTTAAGGAGAACGATTCGCCACCCCGGGTTAATCCTTCAAGACCGACACCCTGGTACGCCCTGTTCATGTACCAATATGATGCAGTGGCCAAGGTGTTCAGTGACGGCGTCATCCAGACAGGAAAAGGGGGTAAAAACCCGGCACGTGCTGTCTACGTGGTGTGAAAAGTCATTGTTCAGGTTGTTTATAGAGTGATTAAATGTCACATGTCAAACGAGGGTGTACGTCTTTTGATAGTGACAGCGCTCTGAGGGAATTCCTAACCTTTTCCCACACATGGATGATGAAAATGCCTGTTCCTTTGTCTACCTGCGCTATGAAAGCGCACTAGTCGGGATGTTGGTTTCATAGGAGTTCTTGTTGAGATGTAGAACATCACTCTGTTAGGCCCGGGAGGTCTGTGGGAGAACCCCGCCGTCCTTACCTGAGTTTTAAAGCCTAGCTCTAATGTCTCCCCGATGTGCCAGGCCCCTAAACTCTCAGAGGAAGAACGGGGGCTGAAATGAGGGGGTCCATAAGAGGCAGCTGGTTCAAAAAAGTTGCCGGTTCAAGTCCCATCCCTGCTGTTGTATCCTTAATGAAGTTGCTTAACCTGAATATCCAGCTGCATAAGGGGAGGAATGTAGAGATTGTAAGCTGTATAAGTCCCTGCGGATAGAAGTGTCTGCTAAGCAACTAAATATAATTATAAATATAAATATATTTTACTATTTTGCATTTTTAACAATGTACATGGTTATATACTGGCGCGGCCCGGTGTGCGCGGTTATATACTGACGCGGCCCGGTGTACAGGGTTATATACTGACGCGGCCCGGTGTACAGGGTTATATACTGAAGCGGCCCGGTGTACAGGGTTATATACTGAAGCGGCCCGGTGTACAGGGTTATATACTGACGCGGCCCGGTGTGCGCGGTTATATACTGGCGCGGCCCGGTGTACAGGGTTATATACTGACGCGGCCCGGTGTGCGCGGTTATATACTGACGCGGCCCGGTGTACAGGGTTATATACTGACGCAGTCCGGCGTACAGGGTTATATACTGACGCGGTCCGGCGTACAGGGTTATATACTGACGCGGCCCGGCGTACAGGGTTATATACTGAAGCGGCCCGGCGTACAGGGTTATATACTGAAGCGGCCCGGCGTACAGGGTTATATACTGACGCGGCCCGGCGTACAGGGTTATATACTGAAGCACCTTGCTCAGCTGTTTTACCCTCTTCCCCCTCCCTGCTCTCCCCTGGGGATTTGAACTTGCGACCCCCTCTGGTGAAGAGTTCAGACCCTGCTTTGAGGGTTGCTGGCTTAGGCCAGGTCAGAGCGTCTGTGCCTCCCTGGACCCTGTCTCTGCCTGGAATGCACTCGCAGGCTGCGTTTTCACACGTGCCGGGGGAGGGGAGGGGAGGGGAGGGGAGGGGATGGCTGCTGTGCCTACACAGATCTTTGGCAAGCGCCCTCCTGGAGGCACAGATATGCAGGGTAATTCGTGGAGCTGCACTGCTCGGTACAATCCTTGCACGCCTTAGTTACAGTTCGGCTGTGTGCACTGTTTATTGCAGTAGTGATTACAGGAATGTTTATGTGTTGTTGGTTATGGCTTAGCGTTGGTTTACTTCAGCATTTATAAATAAGTTCTGTCTGCATACCCCGTCTTCTGAGGGAATGACACAGACTTGACAATCTCTCATTTGTTAGCATTCAGCACTAAATTGACAGGAATATGTTTGTTTAATGGTAAGTTAAAACGCGTTGCTATTGTCAGTGCGTGACAGGATTTAGATATGAAGGTAATTGTTATTTTCGTTCTTGTGCCGAGACACTTTAGGCTGTTTTGTGTCACCGTGAATAATTGGCTCACAGCTGTTTTCCGTGAGAATGGACTGCTCTTACAGATGTGGTCAGGGAGCGAGCGGAAGCAGAGTTGTGCGTAAAGGGTGCGTTTATATTCAGGCTGGCCCAAAAGTGGGCATACAGTTTCCAAATGTCAGCGGGTTTTCTGGTTTCGGTTACCGGGCCCGGCTATTATCGCTTATGAAAAACAATTAGACAGGTTCCACACATGGAACTGTGTCCCGTGGCTTGCGCCCGTTTGAGATGTCGTTTTTTGAAATCACTGCACAGCGGGGATCCCCTGACAAAGCTGTGTGGGAGCTCTTTATCATCTGCACTGGTAATTATTAAAATAAAAGCCATGTGTTGCTTTAATCCTGAAATCTTCTCCACCTAGTTGTATAAGGGGCGTAAATCCAAACGGTTTCCTCTGCGGTGAGTGCGTACTTCTCCGCGCTGTGTTGTTTTAGTCTGCATGTGAGTAGGGTGCGGAGATAACATCTAAAAGGACCAGGTGATTACAACACATGAAGTGTGCTTATGTTCTGATTTATTAAATACATCTCAAACCTTTATATATTAGATTTAATCTTTTCTGGTCACTTTAGTGGAATAAATGGTTAGGTCGTGATTCTTATGTGGTACCCGTTTTCTAGCACCGGTCTAAGTGTACCGATCTGTGTGAGAATCCCCAGAAATCATCCAGGCAGGTCCTTCATATAATTTAAAATATAAAATCTAACTTAAAAATATATTCAGCTAATTGTGTTTGGGTGGTGTGTGACAATACCGGCACCGGGATTGGCCTGGAAGCTGAGGGGGTCCGTACTGCGGCGTTCCACGCGTGAAGCTGAGGGGGGGCGGGGGTCCGTACTGCGGCGTTCCACGCGTGAAGCTGAGGGAGGGGTCCGTACTGCGGCGTTCCACACGTGAAGCTGAGCGGGGAGTCCGTACTGCTGCGTTCCACGCTTGAAGCTGAGGGGGGGTTCCGTACGGCGGCGTTCCACGCGTGAAGCTGGGGGGGTCCGTACTGCGGCGTTCCACGCGTGAAGCTGAAGGGGGGCGGTGGTCCGTACTGCGGCGTTCCACGCGTGAAGCTGAGGGGGTGAGTCCGTACTGCGCCGTTCCACGCGTGAAACTGAGGGTGGTGGTCCGTACTGCGGCGTTCCACGCGTGAAGCTGAGGGGGTCTGTACTGCGGCGTTCCACGCGTGAAGCTGAGGGGGTCTGTACTGCGGCGTTTTACACACATTCTCCCCTTCCACGCGTGTGAGGTTTGTGTACAATCTATTACAAGGACATTGTGTTGGTAGTACTGGTTTCCTAATATGAACTGCTGCTTTGTAAGTGAAGATATTCAGTGGATGGTTGGACCTGTTATGGTTTTGTCTTGTAAACTCTGTCCACCCTCCTGGAGGATAATTATGCTTTGTAAAGCACCTGATCTGATATGCAGTACAGTCACATTTCAGCTTGTGTCTGTGCACAAAATACCACGTCGTCCAAAAGTCAACACCTGCAAAATTTGTGTTACTGTGGCATGAAGTCAATGTGAGCAGGTCAGTCTTTTTTGACTAATTGGTTTGACCTCATAAGCATGGTTGGTATGAGGTTCTGTTGAGAATACTGCTAAATGCACGCCGAGTTTTATGGGTATTTGTTTAATTTGATAATCCCTCTATGTAAAAGAGAACAATGAATAATTTGAATTATCTGCACTCCTGAGAGATCGCTCAGAGAGAAAATGAAGGGGTTAGCTCTCTGCATTAGATTATGTCATCGCATATATACCACATTTTGTTGTCTTTTTGAGAGGTTTTCCTGTCTCATCTTAATCCAGTAGAATTAAAAATGTATGGATTTTTAAAAAACCGGTGTCGGATTGTGTTGTTGCACTGTTAAAATGCATGTTTATACACCCATGGTGTATAGACAGGATTTTCCCCCAGTATAGTCAAATCTTAATACTTAATACCCAAAGAAGTTCTCCGGTGCTTAGCTGAGAGGTTTATTAGTGATAAATGACACACCACACTCTATTGAATACACACCCTCTGAAATGATAGCGCTGTTCTCTTGTTAGGCTACTTGTTTAAGCCTAAGCTTGTTTTACTGTTGCTGGTTGTCGGTTTTCCTGGTTGTCAGGGTCGGTGGTTTTTTCCCTCTCCTTTTCCTGGTTGTCCGGGTCGGTGGTTTTCCTCTCCTTTTCCTGGTTTTCCTCTCCTTTTCCTGGTTGTCCCAGTCGGTGGTTTTCCTCTCCTTTTCCT
>JAOYSI010073860.1:833-19331 GCA_025775065.1 Hiodon alosoides | reverse complement strand
TCTGTGTGTGTGTGTGTGTGTGTGTGTGTGTGTGAGAGTGTGTGTGTGTGTGTGTGTTTGTGTGTGTGTGTGTGTGTGAGTGTGTGTGTGTGTGTGTATGTGTGTGTGTGTGTGTGAGAGTTTGTGTGTGTGTTTCTGTGTGTGTGTGTGTGTGTGTGTGTGTGAGAGTGTGTGTGTGTGTCTGTCTGTGTGTGTGTGTGTCTGTCTGTGTGTGTGTGTGTGTGTGTGTGTGTGTAGATATGAACATAGACATACTTTATGTACGGTGTGTTTCCAGCGCCTTACATTGGGCCAAGGATGAAAGTGGTTGGTATCAAATTACAAGTCATGCAATCTGCTATACCAAACCATGCATATTTTTATATGTGTTGCTAAACGACTATACGAAAAATGTTAAAAAGTAGATTCTAGAGTCACAGGCTGCTATACAGACAAACAAAAAAGATTTCCATTTCTGCATCCTTTGAACAAGCCCGTAACAGTAGCTATAATGACTCATGACAAGAAAATGTGAACTCCATGCCAGGGAAGTGTTTTCTCTTGGGGTCAGTTTTAATATGACCAGCGATTGGAACAGGCGCGGTCAGTTAAAGTCACACGGCATGCGTCGCTTTCACCCCGGTCCCCAGTAGATGTGCAGGATTGGTTTGTGCGTGATTGGTTTGCGCGTGGTCTTCTGTTAAAAAGCTTTTGATTGGTAACGGAGGTCTGGTGTGACAGTGTGGAGCAAGCTTGGGCTGTTGTGCCGTGATGGTGGCGACGGTGGCTGTGGCGACGGTGGCCATGGCAATGACCGAATGGTCCTTATTTTAACGTGAGGTGGTCTGCTGTAGTCATCTCGCTGTAGTCATCTCGCTGTAGTCATCTCGCTGTAGTGTCTCCAACCCCCAGGTCGTCCCAATTCCCTACGTTAAAGCTTGGAAGAATGAGAATATAAAACTGTGGTAACCATTATTAGCTGTTACAGAATTTGATTATTTGCTGCTTATAACAGCGGCCTTCATTTTCCAACTGCCACGCCACTCTCAAACCCTGGAGTTTGTCCAGAAGGGTGCAAGGTCAGCTCAGAGGCTGTTTGCGTAGGGGTCAAACATGGTGGACAGGCTGTGGAAGCCAATTCTTCAGTGTTTCTTTATTCTCTTTTCAGTTGCTGGATATCAACTGGACGGGGCTGACAAACATGCTGGATATCCCAGGATTAAAGTAAGTGAGATGTATAACTGTGTCTGGTCCGTTTCCAGGTCGACCGAGGACAGGGTCTTCTGCACTAAGTACCAGCGTTTAGCCCTGATGACTGTTTTCAGTCTTTGCAGAAGCTTCTAATTAACTTAATTAGCCTGACTGACGGAGCTGGAGATTGAATTGCCTTACAGAGGGAAAATTGGCAGGTCTCTGCCGCGTCGAGTCTCCTGGGCTGTGAACATAGGTACCGCCACCTCCCTGTGTGATGGAGCATCAAACCCGACTACTGCCACCACCCGTTTAGTGCAGTGGTGGGCTGTCCTTAACACTGTGTTCTGTGTGGAGACTTGTGCCCTCTACTCCCCCCAGTTTAGTGCAGTCTGGGCCTTCACGACATTCTAACTGTCCGACAGAAAACATGAAAGGGAACGTTTTGTTCCTATTGTATTTAAATTAATTTTGGTAACTAAATAGCTTGTTTAAACCAGGCCTCTGGAATTTCAAGGGTAAACTAGACTGAATAAACTACATTGTCCTCCATTCAAAAAAGGCAACCAAAAATACAAAGTATGGGTATTGCGGATTGTGACGGACTGTTGGTTCTTGCTTGAAGTGAAGGATTTATATACCAAAAAGAAGGAAATCGCAGCGCCGATGGACGTGTTTTTGTTTTGTAATGCTGCTGTTGAGCCGTTACTCCTAAGCGTGGACGTGGTTGTGGTATTTCTGCCCCCGCCCCCGCCCCCGCCGCCAGCAAAATCCTTCTGTTCTGGTTGCACAAGCGAGGGAGGAAGTGAGTCTGGGCAACGGGCGGGCCGAAACCCGTCCTGACTCCACCCCGACTCCTACTGCAGGAACGGGTCCCGTTCGCCTTCCTTCACATGCCTAAGTCTGGGGCTCTCTACTGCCCCCCTCCTGCTAAATCCTGCTAATCTGATGAGAAGGGGCGCACGGGTGGATGCAGCTATTCTGGCGAGAGCTGGCGTGCCCATAAATGCTGCTTATTTGGTGATATGGCGGACTTTGGTGGGCAAAGTCCTGTTAATCTGATTAAATGTGGCCCGCATCATGGGGTTAAGTCCTGCTAATCCGATGATATGGGGGGTGGAATTTTTGGTAAAACTGAAGTTAAATTCTCCCTGTAAGGCGAGAGTTTTCAGTTCTCGACCACTCCCAGTTCGTCAGCCACCTCCTTTTATAGTTCTAATACAGTGTTGTGAGTCGGGGGTGGGGTGTTGCTGTGAGGAATCTGCTAATTTTCTGGTTTTTATTTTCTTTTGAACGCTACTGCTTCCCTCTTGTGGCCAATTAGGAGTAGTGACCTTTTCCTCAAGATTACCGCAATAGATGGTTCTTTTACGATTTTGAATGAGTGTAACGAGTAGATTGGCGTATTTTTACTTGGCAAACGTGGTGAAAAAAGACTGTTGCTCAGTCACCCCCACCCCACCCCGCCCCGTCCCAAACTTAACTCATGATGACATAGCTTTTAACACATCCGCCCTCAGCGTGATGTTCGGCCATCGTGGACGGAAACGCAGCCTTGGGGCCGTTCGAACAGGAAGAACCGGAAGGAAATGACTCAGTTGTTTCAGGGCTGAACTGCTGATTGATGGAGAAGGGGGGTATTTAAGTGGGGTATTTTCGCTTTACTTTTTAATTTGTTATTTAGTATTACTTAGTCCTGTTTCACTGTTGTGGCTCTGTGTGTTATGTCTGTAGTCCAGAGTATGGTGTTGGTTTCAGCAATGTCGTCTGACTGGTTGACAGAATATGTTAATATTGCCCCCACCCACTTCAGCGGCCTTTGTGACAACATGATCCAGGACATCATCTACAACCACCTGGTCCTGCCCAACCGCATCACGATTCCCCTGGTGGGAGAGGTTCAGCTGGCTCAGCTGCGGTTCCCCATGCCCAAGGTGACCACGCCCTGACCGCGCCTGACCGTGCCTGACCGCACCGCCTGACTGGGCCGCATGTTTGACCCCCTTCCTCTGTCTGTGACCTCAGGGGGTTCTGAGGATACATTTTATGGAGGCCCAGGATCTGGAGGGGAAGGACAAGTTCATGCGAGGTTTAATCAGGGGGAAGTCGGACCCGTACGGGGTCATCCAGATCGGAAACCAGCTGTTCCAGAGCAAGACCATCAAAGACAGCGTGCACCCCAAGTGGAACGAAGTTTACGAGGTTCAGTAACTGCTCAAAACCTTCACCTCTAACCATTAAATGTTATATTAAATGGTATGCCCTTTATAGCAGTGATATGTTGTGGTAATATACCTTCCTGATGGAACAGAAGTGCCATACACCTTGTTGACCAAACTCACTGTGGTTACCAGGCCATGGTATACGAACACTCAGGGCAGCACCTGGAGATCGAGCTGTTCGACGAGGACCCTGACAAAGACGACTTCCTGGGAAGGTAAAACCCATCCCCTAGACGTGTGGTCACTCTGGTGCCTGAACAGAATGAGCGGATGTGTGGTCTCTCTGGTGCCTGGACAGAATGAGCGGATGTGAGGTCTCTCTGGTGCCTGAACAGAATGAGCGGATGTGCGGTCTCTCTGGTGCCTGCACAGAATGAGCGGATGTGTGGTCTCTCTGGTGCCTGAACAGAATGAGCGGATGTGCGGTCTCTCTGGTGCCTGAACAGAATGAGCGGATGTGCGGTCTCTCTGGTGCCTGAACAGAATGAGCGGATGTGCGGTCTCTTTGACGTTGCCCCAGTGTGGGCGATGTTTAAGCTTGGGTTTGTGATGGGCCATATCTCTTTTGCATTTAAACGGAGGTTGTGTTGACTGATGGGACCCGTTGCCAGTGTAACGGAAGTGGTTGACATTTGTCTGTGTGAATGTGTGATTTGTTTCAGTCTGATGATTGACATGGCCGAGCTACATAAGGAGCAGCGTGTTGATGAGGTGAGTGTCCCAATATGCTTTGCGGTCTCACTTCCTGGTGTGAACCCCAGCTTCCCTCAGGTTTTCTCTCACCCACTCACTGAATGACCTGTGTTGGGGAGTCTGCGCTGTGTTGGGGAGTCTGCACACATTCTGCAGACGAGCTGCATTCAATGCACAAACGCTACAGTAGAAGTGTACAGGAAGCTTCAGTGTAGGCCCATTAAGGGCGTGTGCGGTGCGAGATACGGCACATGGCTTGGTCTCCTGGGCGTGGAGGACAAAGACGTTCTGTGTGAGCAGTGATCATCAGATGGCCCTTTGGTACGGTGGATTTTCTGTTTCAGTGGTTTGTGCTGGATGAAGTCTCCACCGGAAAGCTGCACTTGAAACTGGAGTGGCTCTCTCTCCTCTCCACTCGCGAGAAGCTTGATCCGGTAAGGTCATTACCGCTACTCTGTCTTCCTGGTTCCTTCGCTTCACTCCTGGTATTTTTTCCTCCTCACAGCGCCATCACCACTGCCTGCCTTTTCCCTGCGTTCTGCTTCTGTTGGGTTATCTCCTGAGGAAGAGAGGATTTGCATTATTTATATCAATACTGCTGTTTGTATTTATTTTAAACAAAATAGTTCTGTTGGTTTCTCAGAAATTCCTTGTCCTTTTGTTGGTTTCTCAGACATTCCACGTTCTCCTATTGGTTTCTCAGACATTCCACGTCCTCCTGTTGGTTTCTCAGACATTCCACGTTCTCCTATTGGTTTCTCAGACATTCCACGTCCTCCTATTGGTTTCTCAGACATTCCACGTCCTCCTATTGTTTTGCTCTCACAGGTTTTTGACCATGAGCAGGAGAGTTGCCTTCCTTCACTGTACTGTAGATGGTCAAGATGCTACATGTTAAAGTAACCATCCGCTGTTTGTGCGTTGTCTGACTAACAGGTCCTGGCCAGCATCAAGGCTGACCGTGGCCAGGCCAACGACGGTCTCTCCTCCGCGCTGCTGGTAGTCTACCTGGACTCCGCCCAGAATCTGCCTGTGAGTAAATTCTTAACTACTCCCTCTGCCGTTTGAGGTATCCGGTTTAATTCCTGGTAACGGGCCCTAGTTACTTTTATAATTTGAGTCAAAATGAATAGCAGTTGTAGATTAAAAACTTGACAAAATGCCATAAATCCATAACTAAAATGAATAAAACTGTGCTGTTTGGAAAGGACGCTACTGCCTGGGGTTTCTGTAATTCGTAGAAATCATTGGCACACCCTTTGGATTCATTAGTGTTTGAATAGTCGTTGAGGTTTAGAATAAACAGGGTTGTACCGACTAGAGGCTTCTTCCTTTCTTTCCCAAACTCTCCCAAAGCACGGCTGCCGTACGAGTTGCCTCCCTCTTGAACCGCCAAACCGTACCTCAGTGGTCAACAATCCGCCGTTACGCATGCCACACCATCATTTGTTCCTTAACGGCTATTGGTCCCACCCCCTTTAAATGACACCGTAGTCCCACCCCCTTTAAATGACATTGTAGTCCGCAAAACCCAATCTCTTCTCTCAGCTGACTAAAAGCCTGTTGTGATGACTGCCAGTGCATAAAAATGTTATACTAACAGTAGACAATCTAGTAGCATTATTTTTGAAACTGCGATGAATTCTGTTATAAAACAGTCAGCTGTAAAACATTAGAGCAATGATGTTAAAACTGGTCATGGAAGTCAAGGCTTAGAGCTTTTATGAGATGATGTACCAGCACGTTACAATCACATTTGTTTTTACAGTAAAACAAAAAAATCCATCTTCTCGAACCAGAACCCCCCGAGCCCCCTGTCCTGAATGTAACTGCAGTTGAGCAGTCTGGGGGCTGTCTGTTGTGGGGGTGAACTTTGTCAAGTTCAAAAACATCCGGTTACCCCACCCCCCCACTAATCTTCCATCAGTGTCGCCCGTCACTATTTCTCGTCGACGTGACCGTCGGTGTCGCTCATTACTCTCACTCGTCGATGTGACCGTCAGTGTCGCTCATTACTCTCACTCGTCGACGTGACCGTCGGTGTCGCTCGTCGCTGTGACCACCAGTCGCTGGTCGCTGTCACTCATCGCTGTTTGGTTGGTGGTGTTTCGCTCGCTCCTGCTTTGTCTCAGTTCTCTTGTCCCACCTCTCCAAACCCCCCCTGTTTGTTTTTGCATGCACCTACACCCCTTTCATCACCATCCACTCATCATATTCTCACAATGTGGCCGCCTATTTATTAAGGATACATTTTTAAGATATCTGTATATATAAATATAACTCTCTGTTACTGTGTAGAGCTGCTATGTAATACGCTGTGTTTGTGGTTAAAGACCAGAAATAAGCTGTGTTTGTGGTTAAAGACCAGAAATAAGCTGTGTTTGTGGTTAAAGACCAGAAATAAGCTGTGTTTGCGGTTAAAGACCAGAAATACGCTGTGTTTGTGGTTAAAGACCAGAAATAAGCTGTGTTTGCGGTTAAAGACCAGAAATAAGCTGTGTTTGCATGTTTTGAGTCAGTAGCCGGAAAATGGCTTCTCTGGTCTCTTAGTCCCCTGTTTCTTTTCTCTCTTCTCTCCATTTCCTTCCTCTCAAGAGTGTCTTCGAAGGGGACTTTGGGTGCGGACACTTAAAAGAGAGGCGAGCTTCGGGCCTAGTATTTTGTGAGAATACTACCTCACTCTATAGAACCTTATTTGTGAGTCCTCTGGTGTCTTGCCTTCTAGTTTAGCTACTGTGTGATATGGTGTTGTTATGGCAACCGAAACCACAGTAACGTATGCCGGAAAGCATGACGATTGATTGTTTATGTCTTGCACGGTTAAAATGCTTAACGTATTAATAAATCCATAGTGCATTCAGAGACGGTGGTATAAGTCTGGTGAATGGCAGGAAACACCCTGCAGTGCTGACACCATATCCATCTAGGCCAAGCGGTCATAAATCCCATCTGAAATGTATACAGCGTGCTCTGTAGGTAGCTGTAGGCTTTTCTTAAATCTGTGTGTACCGTTTCATCCATGTTCCTCCTGGTCTTTCACTGCCCCACCCTCACTCACGTCGCCCCTTCGCTTAGCCTTTCTGAGCAAGCCTGTTGCATGATGGGTAACGCATGCCTGCGGACTTTCCGGGCATGATGGGTCTCCATCAGAGCATGTAGTATGTCCCGTCGCTCGTCTTCATCACCCGCTCTTCGTCCTCCCAGAACACGCTCCAGGCTGCTTTGCTCACTGTCTGGGCACTCTGACCGAGCTCAGCCAACAATAGGAAACGGTCAGGGAAGGGTTTTTTTTTAACGTGAAGATACTTTGGAAATCTTTTGGCAGTCCTATATAAGCCACGGGCCAATCTGTCACGTCCTCAGCCAATCTTCAGAGCCCTCAATGGCCCCGCCTGTCATTTTTACAAGTCCTCTGACACCCTGTCATCAAAGTGCGTCCTTGTGGTAAACCTCCCATTTTCCACTTTTCACTCTTTTTGTACCTGTGTTAAACTCTACCGCGCTGACTGGAGATGGGCTTTGGTATCATAATCATCCCTGTGCTGTGTTGTGGCCTGGTGTCGGGGTGTGTTTGTAAATCATCTGTCTGTCTGTCTGTCCATGTGTCTGTCGTGATTTAACCTTGCTCATCCTGGCATGCCTGAATAACCCGGTGTGTTCATTCTCTCCCGCCCGCAAAGCGCAATCCGTTAGAGTTTAACCATGAAGGGTTGAAGAGAACCTCAATGAATAAGGCCCTGAAGGTAAAGTAACGTAGCGTGGCAACCGGGGGCCGGGTGGGCGGGGCGGGGTGGAGGGCGGGATCCTCTCAGACTCCTAGCGACTGCAACACTCAACCATGCCTCACCACTTACCCCTGCCAATGAGGTGAGCCACGCCCACTGAACACAGCTCCTCCCATTCTGACATATTTCAGTTCTGGGTTGAGTTGTTTTTGCAGGAGCACAGTGAGAGACTGAAAATGTGCAGAAAAATGTCTGGTTTGTCTGGCTTATTGACAGTCACTGAAAACAGAAATAAACAGAAAAAAACTGTTTGTGAAGTAAAAATTTCATTCCACGCGCTGTGTATAATCATGTTGGTATGACCATATCTCTCGGCTGAGTCACACTCAGAATGCTCCTTTAGAAATGTCACATATCTGCCGTGCTCACATCTTCACGTTCTCTTACTGATCTCCTGGTCTCCGGGGCTTGTGGTTATGTCCACTCGTGGTGTACCCTGTGTAAATCAGTCGTACCTGCGACTGTGACCGCTACCTCCCTACAGGTGCGTTAAGTGTGCCCACCTTGCAGTTCTGCTTATTGTTTTTTTTTTGTCCAGTACGTGGACGGGACCTTACTGTTCTGGTCCTGCAGAATGACAGCTCTTATTCAAAGACCAGCGCACAAACACGCATACAAACACACACACAAACACACAGTGTAAATAAAGCCAGAAGTCTTCTCGTCATAAGCGCTGCTAAAGCAAAGCAGAGAATGGTCAGACTCATTTAATGAGTCCAGAAGGATCCTGTGCCCACATAGATCCAGATTAAACACTAATTTTGCAGCAGACTTCCGATCCTCGAGGCTGGCAAACTCACCCTATAAAAACTGTTACCGAGGGAACTGCAGGAAACGGAACACAGCGGTTGCCACGCACTGCCCAGTTAATCCCTTTCTTCATTAAGCACTGTCACGAGCTGTGTCGGTTATTCAGGTCCCCAGGGACACGGGACGTACCATCCCGACTGTGTGCGTCGGTTATTCAGGTCCCCAGGGACACGGGGCGTACCATCCCGACTGTGTGCGTCGGTTATTCAGGTCCCCAGGGACACGGGGCGTACCATCCCGACTGTGTGCGTCGGTTATTCAGGTCCCCAGAGCGCACCATATCTAATCCAGTCAGATTGGTGTGTGTGTGTATGTGTTGGTTGTAGGCTGCCTCTCACAGTAACCGAAAACAGGAAGCAAGTGTGTCAGTGTCTTCATCTTCTTCTTGCTTTGCAGTCTGGGAAAAAGGTGAGCAGTGACCCCAGCCCCTTTGTTCAGTTCACCGTCGGACACAAGACCTTTGAGAGCAAGGTGAGCAAGTCGGCACCGTTGGGTTTCAGGCCCTGCCGTTTGGATTTTGCACGTTCCTTTAATGGTCTGTGGTGTTTTCCAAACATAGACACGACACAAGACCAATGAGCCAGTCTGGGAGGAAGCTTTCACCTTTCTCATTCATAACCCCAAAAGCCAAGAGCTGGAAGTGGAGGTACAGTTTGGTCTCTCCATAGACGAACTTGTCCGTTCTAATCTTTGTGTGTGTTTGTCTACGTCTGGCTACATTTTATTTATCCTTATTGTTTGTGTACTGTGTTGACAACGATCTGTGCGTAGTGTGCAGTGATGTATATAAGGCAGCCCAGTTAACATGCGTGCGTGCGTGCGTGCGTGGGTGCGTGTGTATGGTGTTGTAAACAAACGGCTCAGTCCAGGTGACGTGGCTTGTTCGCCCCCTGCAGGTGAAGGACGAGAAGCACGCATGCTCCCTGGGGACGGTGACGATCCCGCTATCCCGCCTGCTGGATGTCGCGGACATGACGCTCAACCAACGCTTCCCCCTCGCCAGCTCAGGACCCAGCTGCACCCTGACCATGAAGATGGCGTTGAGGGTGAGGGCTGTACACAATCGCTAAATCTCCCCCCTCCTCTGAGACCACCCTCCCCCCCCCCACCCAGGTCTCCACCTTGTTACTCATAGAGAAAGGGTAGTGCGTGCTCATCAGAGCCACTGTGTCAGAAATGAAGGGTATTAACTTCATAGTACGTTTCTTGTGTGTCATAGGACACACCTTTTCACCAGTGATGTCCTTGATCCTGTAGTGTTGCGTTTCAGGTGCTGTGCCTCGAGAAGCCGACCCAGTCTGACCAACCCTCCTCCGTCCAAGTGAGGAAGGCCAGCATCAGCGTGGCTGTCGCCAAGGACAACGCCCAGCCCCTAAGGCCCTCAGTTGCCGAGCCACTGGCCCCGGGGCCAGACTCAGCCCCAGCCGCTGCGGTGGCCCCCGGGCCCGAGCCAGTCCGTGGAGGAGTGGACGAGCAGCCCCTACCGGGTGGGCTGGCCGAGTCAGGCAGGACCCCCTCAAGCCTGGCTGTCTCGGGCTCGCACACCCACCTGGCGCACAAAGAGTCTACGCCCAGCATCGCCTCCGACATCTCCAATCCCTTTGCCACCCAGGAGCTGCAACAGAGGCTACGACAGCTGCAGAAGTAAGCCTTTTTCACACTGGGCAGTTAACCCTGCGACGAAAATGATTACAGGGTTAGGGTTAGGCTGACCTTCAAAAATTGATGTTGATTGCAAAGGGGAGGGGCTCTCTGAGAGGAGGGGGGGCTCTCTGAGAGAGGGAGAGCAGGGAGTATTTTGAATGAGGGGAGGAAACTGACTGGGTATTGAGAGTAACTCTCCTCTGTCTTCCAGTGGTTCAGCCGCCAACCATTTTCCCCTGGGTGAGGTGCAGCTCACAGTCCGACACAGCTCCCAGAGGAACAAGCTCATCGTGGTTGTACATGCCTGCCGGTGGGTGGAGGATTGCTACGGAGTGGCCCCTCTCACCTGAGTTGTCTCTTAACCGGGTTCCATGGAACACCTTTGATAAAAATGTATTCAGTGGCCATGTTTAACACACTACACATTTCTATGCACATGCTAGGGCCGGCTCATAGGTTTGTTTATTTTCTATAGATACCCATCACCCTCTCTGTGACTCTCTCTCAAACGTGACACCCTCTCTGTTTAGAGCTCACCTGCGTACCTCTGTCCACAGTAACCTCATCGCCTTCACGGAGAGCGGCTCGGACCCCTATGTACGTCTCTACCTGCTGCCTGACAAGCGCCGGTCTGGCCGCAGGAAAACCCACACGCAGAAG
Organism: Hiodon alosoides; assembly: GCA_025775065.1. Taxonomy (NCBI): domain Eukaryota; kingdom Metazoa; phylum Chordata; class Actinopteri; order Hiodontiformes; family Hiodontidae; genus Hiodon; species Hiodon alosoides. The sequence goes on along the minus strand of JAOYSI010073860.1, from coordinate 8,347 downwards.
AAAACACTGAACCCTGTTTACGACCAAACGTGAGTGCTACACTCCAGGTTTGCTCAGTGTCTCGTCTCCGCGTGTCCTCCCGTTTACCACAGCGGTTGACCGCATGCGTTCGCAGGTTCGAGTTCAGCGTTTCCCTTGCGGAGCTTCACAGACGTACTCTGGACGTGGCGGTGAAGAATGGGGGCGGCCTGCTATCCAAACACAAGGGGCTCCTGGGAAAGGTGCGTCCTCCACACGCGCCCTCTTTACCCCCCCCCCATCCCAAAAGAAACCTCTGCAAATTCAAACCCTGTCCCTTTTTCTCAGGTGCTGGTGGATCTGATGTATGAAGATATCTCCAAAGGGTGGACACAGTGGTAAGACACACTCTCTTCTCTGCACGCTCCTTATTTTACACTTTGATGTGCACAAGCGCGCTGAATGCGAGCGTTTCTGGACCGCTGTGGGCCGTACTGACCCAGTTCTTGTGCACCCTCCAGGTATGACCTGACAGAAGATGGTGTGAGAAAAGCAGGCCAGACTTGAGAGATGTTCTGGGAGACGGATCCGCCTCCGTGCCACCCTTTCGTTGGCTCGTCATTATCAACAATGCTAATCTAACCATTTTTATATCTATAAATACGTACGTAATATTTCATTTTAGTCACTGGGAACATTTTTTAATTAAGTAAAACCCGCAGTTGTAAGCTTGCTTTTGATTTAATTCAGTTATGATTGTTGCGTTCAAAGCAGTTTTCCCTTTTTACTCTCCAGTTAGGGTTAATTAAGGAACTTAAGCAGTCATGTGATGCCCCTTTGAAAAAATAAATGATGGTAATGTTTTTGCTGAATGGTTGTCAGGGTAAGCTACCCGTGTGTGTGGTTGATCTCACACAAACGTGTAAATAACTGTCAGAGGCTGTATGGTGTTCAACGGAGTCACCTGACTCGGTCCAAATGATTGTTTAATGAGGGAAAAAAAAAAAAAAGAGTAATGACATTTTTCCAGTCATGACTGTTAAAACCTTTTTTTGAATCCAGTGTTGCCAACGGCTACAGTTCCTCTTCTGGATTATTGATAAAAAACACTAATCGCCAAAGAGACGAAGGGTTTCATTTTATCGCCTATGCGGGTTTTAAGCCAAATATATCTGTACATTTGTGTGTTTCTCTTTTGTTTATATATATATATATATATATATATATATATAAATTTAGTCATGTCATGGTATCTTTTTATTTTGTTTTGACTTTAATTTAAAACGGTAATTTTCATCACTGCTGGTTTGGCCTGCCCAGTTTATGTCCCCTTGTTCTGGTAGCATTTCTCACAGTGACATTGGCTTTTACATTACATTTTAAATAAGATCACACAATTTTTTCAGTTTGTACATCTGTTTGGGTGTTCCTCACCAAGTTGCATGCACACCTGATTCTAATGCTTTAGAGATCTTTCTGTATGTTAGTAAAGTACACTGTCAAAGGTCAGTCACAGCATTTCTTAAATCTATTCGCTGTTCTGCAGTGGGTGTCCAATATCACCGTCTAAACAATGCAACAGGTTATCGGGGATGTTCAGAACGCGAGGATGTTATTGTCAATGTTGAACCATGATACCGTCCGTCTCTGTCAAGACTGAACATTAACAAAAGTCACCTACGTACCACGTCGAATGAAAACTGTCTCCGGGGATAACATTCCTCTTTCCATTTCACGCCGTTATGCCAATCTCCATGTAATTTATTTATCACGTGCCTTAAAATCATTACGGAAGTCAAATTTTGTAAAAGTGTCAAAGAAGCTTTTACGGTGTTTGAGAGTGTTTCTTCACAGCTTTTCCACAATAAAGAGCTTTGGCTGTGTCCACGTTGTGTGTTGTGTGTTGTGAGAGGTTAGGGTTGGGGGTTGTTTCACTTGTATGCAATATGAATCTATTTCAGTATAATGTCGCTTTATAATCACTCCCAGAAAACAGCCTGACCTCGTTGAACTATTTACTACACCTTAGCGCCATCTGGTGGATATTTGGCTAATTGTACCTAGATTTGTCAGTAGGCTAAATCACCCATAGGAATTGCTAGGAAGAATGTGTTGCTCGAATGCGTTGCTCAAATGCGCATTTAGTTCACTGTATGTGAAAGCTGAAAAGCAAATGTCACCCAATGTGGTTTCAAAGTTAAGTAATTGGCAGTAATGACATGTTGGCTGAACTTTACTGGTCGGAGAAAATAATTTCCCCATTTATATATCGATATATAGCTCAGTCAATGCGTATAAATTATTATACTTCGTACAGTTTGTAGGGTGATATTCGTCGGTAAGATCAAGTCGTAACAGTAGACTATACAGAACAAACTGAAAATTGTCGTGGTTTCAGCAGACTTCTCTCATTTTACATTTAGTTTCCCACTTAGCGTCCCCCTGTTGGCTTTAGGTCAGGGGTCCCCAACACCAATCCTCGCCAGCCACTTAAACGTCTTAAACAATTTATAAATGGTGTCTGCATGTGTAAATTAGATGCTAAATTGCTATCCGAGAGGGAGCCCAAAATCAGCAGACGCTGTTGTGGCCCACAAAGACCGGAGTTTGAGATTCGGGTGTTAACAACTCCCAAATTGTTGTATTACATAGAACTCAAACAACAATTCATGTCAATTCTTGCAACAACGGAACCGGGAATTTCCAGGTAGATTTTTCCGCTGGAAGAAAGGCACGACACACCTGGAGCGGATAGGCTGACACTGTCGGTGGGTGTTGCGACCTGTGTCCACCAGTGGGCGCTGAAAATCCTGAACAGAGGTGCATCACGTCTACGTAGACCATTTTGGAAACGAATTTCGATTCAACCGGTAGGTTGAAGGAGTCACTTGTGTCTTCAACAAGTCTGTGTGTACCTGGTTTGTATGTTTGGTCTCCGTTAGAAGAAAGTCCAAATGTGTCATTGGTTTCAGTATCAAATATTGTGGTTGGCAATGTTTTTAACAATTCGACTTTGAATTAAATCATGACATGACCAATTGATTAACAACAACGAAAAAAAAGCTGAAAAAAAAAGAAAAGACAAAACACGAGGCATTGTAAATAATATAGTTAAACATGTTTTGATGCATATGTACTTGCACCTATTTCAAATTCTAGACATTCTAATGAACTGCCATATATGCAACTGTCATTACAACCTCTTAAATGTGTGGTCAGATTAACCAACAAGAGAATAAAAACAGTGGAAACGTTATTAGCCGAAACAAAAGCTAAACAGTTTAGCCTCCCTGTGTCAACAGCTTCTGCACACATCCAGTCGAGCCTCCCATATCTGATTATATAGATCTAAAACGGTGGGGCCTGGATTAAAAAAATGTTTTTCTCCCCATAAAAAATGCCTTCCGTTGTTAATGCCTTTGGAAGGAAGGGGTTGAACCCCTGGGTCCCCCCCCCCCCGTGTTAAATCAATTAAAAAAATAAACAAATACAGAATTCCTTCAATCATTGAAGTCACATGGTGGGCCATAAGATGTGGACAGCCCCACTACCCAGCATTCCCACAGTTCGAAACCCATCCAGCCAACCAGAGCAGGACACCGGAGTGAAAAGGTAAGGTAAGGTAAGTAAAAAGCATAATGTGTTGCATTATTTCAAATAACACATAAAAAAACTCCAGAGAGACCAACTGAAAAGCGCTGAGCCAAAGGCCTCTGAATGCTAAGGTCATTCACCGCACACTCAAACAGCCCCACTACACACACGCACACACACAGACTGGGAGATTAAAAAATGTGTCCATCATTTCCACACACACAAAATGAAAAACATGTTTGCAGAAGTGCTTATTGACTTTCGCAGTTCTAACAGTGAGAACTGAATATGTTAAGTTTTGGCTGAGTACATCACCGCTGAACCAATCATCTGTGGTTTTTTACCCCTCTTCGTCACCGCTGAACCAATCAGCAGCAGTTTTTTTACCCCTGTTCATCACCGCTGAACTAATCATCTGCGGTTTTTTACCCCGTTTGTCATCGCTAAACCAATCATCTATGGTTTTTTTTACCCCTGTTCGTCACCGCTGAGCCAATCATCTGCGTTTTTTGCACCTTGAAATGGAAGAGCCTTTCCCCAATGCATGACTTCAGTGTGTGAGTGTCATGTATGTATGCTGTATGTATGTTTCTGGGAGTCACTTGTCAAACAGGAGTCACTCATTAACTGCAAAGTGTCAGGGCCACACCTCAGTTTAAAACCTATGGGTATTTTATTGTCTACAGCTGGTGTACGTCAGCATATGGTGGCTCTGGACTAGTTCTGTGCAGTCAGTATGTATGTGTGTCATTGTGTCAATGTGTTTACTCCTGTTTCTCCAGTCCAAAAACGAAAAAAGAAAAATGTTCCCTTTCCAAGTTGTAATTTGTTTAACTTAAGGTATTTTAAATTCACCTTCCCACCTATTGTAAACATGTAGGAATATTCAGGATGTTACACCGCAACATAGTCTAATCTAAACCAAAATGTATTTATGTAATTATCCTCAAAAGATCATTTAACGTCGTCCCCTTCTATTACCGGCATGCCAGGTAAGTGAAATTGACCTTTTCCTTCCTGCAGCTGGAGCGTGAGATCATACGTCACAGAAGGCAGAGCATAAAAGACGTAGATGTTTTGCGGTGTATTTTGATCTATGAAAATGAATCTATTCAGCAGCATTTGTATCGGCTGTAGATTCAATTGTTGTTGCAAACACTGCTTCCATCAGTATATAATCGTTTGGTATTTTTCTTTAATCACCATAAGTAGTCCTGTGGCAGTCAACAGGAGTTTATAATATTCTTTATTTCTGCAATTATGTATTCTGTCAGTTTTGATCGCACGCTTGGATATGTAATTGTGCAAGTTAGCCATGGTTGCGGTGTGCGTATTTTAGTCTGACGTCACGTAAGGAGGGACTTGGGCGGAGGTTGCTGTTCCCAGTGCTGATTCTAGTTGCGTGAGCGGTGCGTGAACAGTGCGTGAGCAGGGCTCTTCAGGCAACCGTAGCATCCCCTAGTCACCCTCTCTCGCTCCTTGTTCTTCCTTTCTCGTTTTCTCAGACATTTTCTCCTCTCTCCCGTTTATCCTTTGGAGGGTAAAGAAGACAATCTAAATGGATTCTCGGTTTATGTTCGAAATGAATCAGTGAGAATTATGGATTCGATGTACTCAATTATTTTCGTCCTGTTGGCTTTTCAAACCCACTTGACTGCGTCCGCAGACAGGAAATTCGGTAAGTTTCATTCATTTTTCGCGAGTTCACCCGATCTCTCGTGTTTATGTGTCAGTCCGTGCACTCCGGAGGTGAATAGCACGCATTGGTTTATTTTGGACCCGTGTCAATACTGCGTTCGGCAGTAGTGAACAGCGCTAAATGCACCACCTCTTGAACGATTTTACAGGTCTTGTTCTATACTAATTATCTAAACATTAAAAAAATATGGCGGGTATTGTATTTAAAAAGGTAGGCTACCTGTATAAATGTAAACGTGACATGCTATAGATTTAACCGGTTATCATCATCGTAGGCTACTCAATATGATGTTAAATTTTTCTTTGAGATAACATTAGTCAGAAAAATATATTTTAGTTGCCAACCGATTTCTAAATGTATCGATATAAAATACACGATTCATTCCAGCGCAATCTAAAAATATATCTAACAGGCTACGGGAAAAAGAAAACGTCAACGGAATTGAATTATGTGTTGCTTCCTGAAACAAATGGGGAATAGTTTATCATATCAAAACAACCACATTTAGTCTGTATTGGACTGGAAAACGCGTTTTCTGTTTGTTGAACGTAAAACACGAAACAGATTCTCGTGAGATTATATAATCGCCGTATACTCAAATCAGTTCATACGGCTTGGCAGTTTGTAACATGCAAGTTTTACAAAATAAACGCTTTTAATTCGCGTGCTATTAAAATACACGCCGCTGCGTTGGCATCGGCCTGTTCTACATACTAAATGTACACTTGTATCTTACACCCTTTTTCCCCCATTGTCGACGCCCACTATGGTGTTGTATATAAGGTTACACATTCCCCAATTCAACCGCTACATGTCAATTTGTCACCGTATATTTGGCCATGAGAGCGTTTCTGCTCCGGTGTTGTGTTTTCTGCTCAAAAGCATACTCTTCAGTATTTTTGGACTGATCACATGATGATCTTGATATGTATGCACATATGTAATAGACAAAGATAAAGCAAATAATGATCTAAGAAACCAGTGTCTAGGTATCCTTAGAAATTTAGCAGATCTCTCAATATCCCTTATCACTGCCACTTAAACAATAGTGTTGTCAGCGCAATTGCCATGACAACATCCACCCATGCCCCCTCCTCAATACCAGCCAGCGTGAGAAAAGGCTGAATGTCTGAGTTTGAGCCTAAAAATGACATTTTTTCACAGTCGGTGCCGCTGACATCTGAATTCTTCAGGTGTATTTGTCTGGTTTCCTGAGTGGTCCATAATCTTTTGTATTTTCCCTTTAAAAAAAAAAGGTTGTGATGATTGAGCATCATGTAGTCAGTAATCATTTGAAAGATAAAATTTGTGTGTTTTGCTTGATGTTAGGACTTCTTAAACCACACTACTGAGGTCACACATGGGTTTGTGGGGGGCCTCTTACGGTGTTCATAGGATTTCTACTGATGTTACACGCCGTTGGTTACGATCACTATGAACCACTATGAGTTCAGAGCCGTGTGGCCCTCCTTAGTGCAAATTTAGTGCAACTTGCCTAGAGTCAATACATTCTCGATACGCTGACAGGCCAAGTTCTCCCAGGGCAGTCCTGCAAAGGTGAACCCTGGATGCAGAACTCAGAGTCTTGGTAGGAATGTATGTCCCTTGGAGTCATATGCGGGCTGCTAGGGTTGCCTGGCCGGTTCACACAACCCTGACTCATTAACCAAAACAAACAGCGATAACATCAGTAGCTACAGTTTTATAAAGTCATTAACAAGGCAGCTGAATTTTACTGTGTTTGTTTATCTGGCACCCCGGTCCAGGTTGACTCGTGTGGATTAGACAAACTTTTATTACTCGCCCATTTATGCAGCTTGGTACTTTCTGACGCTTCACTCATTCCTCGCCATGGCAACGACAGCACCCCCTTTGGATTCCGATCTGCAAAGTTTTATGTCCTGAACTCTGCCTGTTTGTATACTTAAACAATTAATTTTGCTATAGAGTAAACCTGGACTCTTAGATTGAGTATATGTTGTCGTATGATTTTTCTGTTTAAGCATGCAATATATTTTTATATTCACAAAGGAAGGTACAATGGCAGTCATTATGTGGTTCGGACACAAACAGGCATGCACACACACACACACACACACACATATATACACATGCCCCGACATACACAAATGTGCACGCACCCACCGGCACAGACAAACGCAGGCACATACACACAAACAGACATGCACACACACACACACACACACATATATACACATGCCCCGACATACACAAATGTGCACGCACCCACCGGCACAGACAA
>JAOYSI010073859.1:0-18076 GCA_025775065.1 Hiodon alosoides | reverse complement strand
GGTCAGAGATACATGCAGTCACACGCATGCAGACACAGATACGCATACAGACACACACACACAGATACGCACAGACACAGATACACAGACACACACAGACAGACAGATACACAGACACACACAGACAGACAGACAGACAGACACACACACGCACAGATACGCACAGACACACACAGACACAGATACGCACAGACACACACACGCACAGACAGACGCACAGACAGACAGACAGACGCACAGACACAGATACGCACAGACACAGATACACACACAGACACAGATACACACACAGACACAGACACGCACAGACACAGACACGCACAGACACAGACACGCACAGACACAGACACGCACAGACACAGACACGCACACACAAGAAAGCTATCAGCAGACCAAGTTTGCACGGGCGGAAGGCTCACCTCAGCGCCGGTCGACGCAGATCCGCCGGAGTCCAGCTTGCGTTTCTTCCTCGGCCCGATGGCAGCCAGTGCCGTCAGGTTTGCATCTCTCTGCCTCATCTGGGCCAGCTCCTGCTGCTGCATCTGATGGAGAGAAAGGACCACGCAGGAATCAGAACCGTCTCCAGATTCACACCACGCAGGAATCAGAACCGTCTCCAGAATCACACCCTGCGGGAATCAGAACCGTCTCCAGAATCACACCACGCAGGAATCAGTACCGTCTCCAGAATCGCACCACGCGGGAATCAGAACCATCTCCAGATTTACACCACGCGGGAATCAGTACCGTCTCCAGAATCGCACCACGCGGGAATCAGAACCGTCTCCAGAACTGCAGTCCAGACATAATGCATTTGTTTATTGAATGTTTCAGCATGGTGTCCTAACCCTTCAACCCACACATGCATGCATGCATGCATGCAAAAACCCCTCAAGCTCAGTCAGATTTCTCCAAAGCCAAACTAATTTCAGGAGGTGCGGTGACACGGGGGTCACAGGCGGGAGCGAAAACTAATAATCACAGGAGTGGTTCTGCTTCGTCTGTCCGAGACACATACAGACACAGGGATCACCGGCTACGAAACGGGTCTTTTTAATATACGGAGATATTTATGTAGAGAGATGTGCCGTTGTTGCCCCAAGGTCACTTCTTGTGAGGCCGGGGGCGTCGTTACCTCTACTCGCCCTCGACATCTATACCTACATCTACACCTACATCTACAACACCGAGCATTCATAGAGGGTCAGGGCCTCCCATCGGCCTTGGTGTAGACAGGCGAGGAGCGGTCACCCCCTCCGCAGGGTTAGGTTTAGACAGGGGAGGAGCGGTCACCCCCTCCGCAGGGTTAGGGTTAGACAGGCGAGGAGCGGTCACCCTCTCTGCAGGATTAGGGTTAGACAGGCGAGGAGCAGTCACCCCCTCTGCTGGGTTAGGGTTAGACAGGCGAGGAGCGGTCACCCCCTCTGCTGGGTTAGGGTTAGACAGGCGAGGAGCGGTCACCCCCTCTGCTGGGTTAGGGTTAGACAGGCGAGGAGCGGTCACCCTCTCTGCAGGGTTAAGGTTAGACAGGCAAGGAGGCAACTGTCGCGTGCGCGTCCGAGAGGTAAATGTTGTGTGCACGTCCGAGTGGTAAAGGTTGGGCTTTGATTTAGAGACCCCGGTCCCAACAGTCCACGCAGATGATTAAATCGCCGGTGAACGTGGAACTTGGGAGAGATTCAGTCCAGGCTGAGGTATGTTTAAGTAAATCATAAGATCAGAGGAGTAATTTGCTTGTCTCTAAACTGACCCAAGTGGCTGACAGTGAATTATCTGATCATGCAGACAAAAGCCACATGTGTGTTCATTTCCTTCAGGAAATAAAAATGGAGGCCACAATAGTGAAATAAAATAGCCATTTACTCTGCAATCGCAAATGTGTGATTTGGTCCATTCCCAGAGTTCTTAGGACTCCTTAACTAACACAAAAGAATGGTGGATACCAAACGGTCTCTCCTGCTGAAATTCCTCGCCTGCAGTGTTCTCTGCCTCCTCTCCCGGCCCATACGAAGCTCTTCCAAGGATCCACCACAAGAGCACAACCCCACAGAGCAGAACATAAAGTGAAATGGGAAGGCAAAATAAACTTCACTGCCTAATGACCTCAGCGGTGGCTCACTGGTTTTACCCCCCACCCCACATGGCACGAGGGCCCGCCGCTAAATGACTCCCAGCAGCAGCAGCTCGGTGGGGTCAGCGGAGCTTTACATCAGCCATCTTTCCCCTTTTCGCTTCCCATCAGCTAGGCCTGTTCTCGTACAGCGCCTGTCGTGACTGCAGACGAACAGAACGGCCTCAGACGGCCCATTAGCCTCCACAACACCGCCCGTGTCTCAAAACACTCCGCACATTCCGCCTTCCATGTGGACCGAGTGGCCACATTTTAAACTCGACATATCAGCGGAGACGACGCCTGAGGTGAGAGCCAGTCACTGGACGGAAGATCCTGCAGTACAGGCGGTACACAACTCTGAAGGTGTTCCTTACCTTACCTATCTCTCCTGAATACATTTTAACTGTAAGGTTACCACAGGAACCAGAACTAACTTTTAGATTACTCTCTGCGGCCTCTCAAGGTGACAGCCGATAACTCCCACAGCTCTGACGCGTCAGGCTTTGAGTCGATTTCGGCCCAGTCCAAAATGGCTGTGCACGACAGAAACACAGAGCCCCCACCATCACAGACACATCCGTGTGTTACGGCCTCTGCGTGGCCCAAAATGGCTGTGCGCGCCAGAAACACAGAGCCCCCACCCCAACAGACACATCCGTGTGTTACGGCCTCTGCGTGGGTCAAAATGGCTGAGCGCGACCGAAACACAGAGCCCCCACCACCACAGACACATCCGTGTGATCCAGCTGTTTAATAATAATAATAACAAAAACAACAACAGTGGAGACGGGCTTCTGCCATTAATCCAGAGAATCTTTTAAGGTAAGATTGTGGTCTCTATTTCCTCGCAGAGGCATACTTTGAGAAAATGCAACAGTGAACCTAAAAAGAGGGGTATTCATTAAAAAAAAATGCTTATCTAAGGTAAAAAATAAAATAAAATTTGTTAAAGAAAATTCAGGCTTACTATTTTTCAAAAGCGGCATGTCTGGTGTAGTCATCACCTTCAATTGATCATACCAGCTCCATCTGGCAAAGACGTAGCTGCCTTGGTACTCGGCGGAGCCGATTCCCATGGTTTATTCATCTCGGGTGATGAAACAGGACAGCAGATCAGATGAGCTACGTATTCGCAGGCGGCGACAGACTGTGGGCACCGCCAACGCCGGGCCCCCGTCACGTGCCGCCCCCGAGAGCTCCCAGTGCGCCCGTCCCACTAATTAACCAGGTGAAGCGCGCATCCGCTCGCTAATTAGCCAACACGAGGGTCTAATGCAGCCGCGTGGCTAGACCCGGCACACGCGGGTATCGCCACACAAAGAGCGCGCCCCTATCTCTCGCGCCCTCCTCCCCGCTTCCTTCCTGACACACGTCCGGTACGCCTGCCCTGTGACGAGCGAGGATCTGGGCAGCGATTCAGGATTGCTAATCCCACTTTGCGGGCTCCCTCCTTCCCTCCCTCCCCTGATGGTTCCTCCCTAATTGAAATGTGTCCTCTCCCACAACCCCTCCCCTGGTATCCGAAGCGAGGGGGTTGACAGCTCGCCAGGGGCGTAGCCCAGCCCTCTGTATTCCCCTGTCGCGGGAGTCCCAGGGAACTGCACAGTGCACAAACAAAGGAGTGGCCCCATAGGCTTCACACGGGCCCTCGCAAGGCTAGCTGCAGTCTCGCTCACAGGCAAACCTCTCTGTGTTGTTTTCCTTCTCATTACGCTACTTCGAAATATTCTTAAAAGCACCAAAGGAGTTTTCAAGGGTTTGTCTTTCACCCCCCCATTACGTGTCTTAGGGGGGGAAAAACGATGGAAAACTGACGCTAACAATAACAACCGAGCCCAAGATAGAGAAAAAACAAGGTTAGCATTCAAAAGCAGGCTTAAGAAGAAGAAGAAAAAAGGAGGTCTTTGTGATTCGATAAGTTGAGAACAAAAACATTGCACTTTTTCAACTCTTTGTGTAAAAGAACAACAAGTTCTAGGAGGCAACTGCTAATTATATTTCAAATATCAATGCAATCAACACAGATTCGAAGACAAGAAACATCAGCCCTATTTCCAGAGCCCACGTTCAGCACCGACTGGCCGTGTCCGTACTGAGGCAAAACTCTGACCATGGCACCTATTAGGCAATCACTGCACTGAAAATCGAACTCAAACCTAACTTCTTTCGGGTGAGAACAGTGATGGAACTTAATTTTGGCGTTCTTTTTAAAATAAATGGGTGAACATGTTTGTTTCACTGTTCATCATCACCACCTAAGTCAGACGAGGTTGAGAACACAGCCGGAGGCCGCACATCACACAGGCCATTATGCACCTTACATCGCGACTGGGAGGAGCTGAATAGCTATTGGGACTTTATTAACAACACGCTACAGATGCACACAATCTTTTTCACAGGATTTATCATTTTAGATTAATAATAGAGTAGAAATTTCCAGAACACCACCTGCTCCCTTCTCTGGTGTCCGGAATTTTATTTTATTTTTTTAAATTTTATTCCATCCACAAAATTTACATTGTTTCCTTGAAACCGCTAAGGGAACTGTAGATTGGAACACATTACATATTTCTACAGTTGGAGACCTTGGTTCTACAAATGAGGAAAGGTCATTGCCTCCTAAATTAACTAAGGAGAACCAAAAAGGGTTGCTCAGTACCAGGATGACTAGGAAACTGCCATGGATAACACCTTCGCCTAAACACCAATTTACCTCCAACTCGGTGTGTGATGAACACCGGCCTCCCAGACAGGAGGGAATCTGGGTAAAAATAAAAAGACGGAAGAAAGCCGCTTCCCCTAACGCGGACATGAAATAGCCAAAATGATTTCCCAAACTTTTAAAGTCAGGCTATAAATCACGAATGAAAAAGGAATGTGTGGGAGCCCTGGAATGTGGAGCTTAATGATCCGTGTGCCGCCACTCACCTCCTTTGCTTTCTGTTTCAGACGAGCTTGCTCCGGGTCTTCTTGCCTGGAGCGGCTCTGCAGTTGAGAAAGAAGGGGGGGAAAAAACGGGTTAGCAGGTAGCGTAACGACCTCTTCGCCTAGGTGTGGGGGGTGTGTGTGCGTTTGGGAGGGTGCATGAGGTGTCAGGGACAAGGTGTCTCGACTGAACTGAAGTGCAATTGCGTGCCTCTAGGGTTGGAGCCTTTAAATATGCTCCACATTCAGGCGCAAATAAGCTGCTTAAAGAAGATTTGGATCAGAAGACTTTTGAAAAAGTGCACACAGACTGTTTGCTTGCAGAAATGTAGAGAGAAGCAAAAGTTCTGCAAGTGAAAAGTATCTATTATGACATAATGCTCCAAAATAATGTTCATGACAGAACAGTGTCATTATCATTTGTGACGCATGGGGGCTCAGTGGCACACTAATGGCACGCTAATGACACAGTGGTTCAGTAACTTATGATAACGAAACAATGCTACAGTAACGTACAATAAGGACACAGTGGTTCAGTAATGTACACTAGCGACACAGTGGTTCAGTAAAGTACGCTAACGACAGTGGTTCGGTAACGTATGCTACTAGGGATTTAATATAGGTTTATAGACAAACTTGTATGTAAACGATACTATCTGCAGGATTGCTGTATGGTCCGAGGAAGCACCAGCATAAATAACGATTATTGCATCATAGAGCATCTCAGTATATAAAGTGCAGTCCGATTCATGGCCCCAGAGTTAGGACGGTTTGGCAAGTCGTCTGACAGAGGGGGGTAATTATCTCCTGGACGACATACCCATTGCATATTAATGTAATTAGGACGAGAAGTCTTTATCGCAGGACATCAGCCCCATTCAAAATGAACTAATTACCTTGGCTTCTTTCCGACATTTTACTGCCTCCCTGCGGGGCTCTAGAGTGAAAGCTTTTCTGTGCTCGTCAGAGCTGTAGCCTCACCAGCCTCGCTTTAGAGCTGCGATTTCATTGGCTTCACTTTAGAGCTCTGGCTTCATTGGCCAACCCAGGATAGAAGTGTAACGCCCTAATGTTTACGAAATCTGGGATGGAACGAGAGTCACGTCAATCCACGTTGGCTTGCCTTTCACGCACTTGAAAAAATGCTCATTTTGCTAAGACCTAACACCAAAAGACCTAGCCTGGACCTCCTTCCCAATGAAGACCAATCCTTTAAATAATCAAGCAGTATGGTGAGGTATCGGAGGTCCATTTCCCCTACAATGCCACTTCATAGGAAAAGAGGAGGATGCCAAGCGTTTCAGCCCGAGAAATATGGGCACAGCAATTAGCATCCGTTAGATCTGAAATCTCGAAACGGAAGTAGACTTCCTTTTCTGTCCCATCCCTACATCCTGTGGTGGGAGGGGAAACGACCCAACAAAGAGAACCACATATTGATAGTATAGGGGACCACATAGTGATATCATAGATGACTACATATTGATATCATAGAGGACCACATATTGATATCATAGACGACTACATATTGATATCACAGAGAACCACATAGCGATATCATAGAGGACCACATAGTGATATTACATACTGAATGTGTTTGTAGTCACAAGGACAACGAAGGCATGCCAATGGCTCTAAGCAGGTCACAATTTTACCCTGCTTCAAATTCCATTCAGTCGGAATCTAACTCAGGATTTCAGCATCTCTGGCTGCCAGTCTCAGTGATTTTTCGCACCCTTCGGTATACAAGAAACACTATGGAAAAAAGTATTGGGACACCTACACATTACACCTACAAGAGCTTTTATGACATCCCATTCTAAATCCATAGGCATTAATATTGAGTTGGTCCCCCCTTTGGAGTTATAACAGCTTCCACTCTTCTGGGAAGGCTTTCTGCAAGATTTTGGAGTGCGTCTGTTGGAATTTTTGCGCATTCATCCAGAAAGCATTTGTGAGGTCAGACACTGATGATGGACGAGAGGGCCTGGCTCGCAATCTCCGTTCTAGTTCATCCCAAAGGTGTTCGATAGGTTTGAGGTCAGGGCTCTGTGCGGGCCAGTCAAGTTCTTCCATACCAAACTCAACCAACCATGCCTTTATGGATCTTGCTTTCTGCACTGGGGCACAGTCATGCTGGAACAGAAAAGGGCCTTCCACAAACTGTTTCCACAAAGTTGGAAGCATAGCATTCTCCAAAATGCCTTGGTAAGCTGAGGCATTAACATTTCCCTTCAGTGGAACTAAGGGGCCATGGCCAACCCCAGAAAAACAACCCCATGACATTATCCCTCCTCCACCAAACTTTACAGGTGGCACAATGCAGTCAGGCAGGAAACGTTCTCCTGGCATTCGCCACACCCAGACTCGTCCATCAGACTGCCATAAGCGTAATTCGTCACTCCACAGAACACGTTTCCACTGCTCCAGTGGCTTTACACCACTTCATCCGACGCTTGGCATTGTGCTTGCTGATGAAAGGCTTGCATGCAGACAGACTGCATGGCTAGGTGCTTGATTTTATATACCTGTGGCAATGGCCCAATACTTTTGTCCATATAGTGAACCAGTGGTTTAAACACCAAATTTGAAAGGGGCACAAAGCAGGATGCTGAATAACATTCAGAATTTCTCAATTATAAACAGGTAGAAAAAAACAGCACGCCATGATAGTTTCTACAGGTACACGTGCATACTCGTCAAAGTACGTGTAACGTGGCTAAACGCTGCCTCAGTACGTGTAACGTGGCTAAACGCTGCCTCAGTACGTGTAACGTGGCTAAACGCTGCCTCAGTACATGTAACGTGGGAAAACGTTGCCTCAGTACATGTAACGTGGTCTCAGACTGGACTCTCGGTCAGACCCAGGGTTTGGAGATAGGCGTTCCCGAGCTCAGCTGTCAGTGCATGCCGGCTATAGGCCACACGCACTCTGAGCAGAACTTTCAGTGGATGACGGCTAGATGATGGAGAACCAGGGACTTATCTTAGACCTTTTACAACAAACACAAAATAGTCTAATGGTAATGGTTAGTCCGTGGTAAAAAATAAATAAGTGAATTCTAAAAAATATTTACTTAACTTGTTTTAAATTAAATCGATGCCTCACTGGGATTGATGAGTACTGAGAATAGCTCTTATTTGCTTTAATTAACGACCAAGTTTCCCTCGAGTTTAGGGAATTCGCACAAGAATCCCTTTCAACACCGATGAGTACATTAACATTCTACACCTTTAAAAAACGCGTTCAGAACAAACACAAAATCAACGGTGAGAAAAGGGCGTGGAAGTTGATTACGGAAGCCATTTTGCCATTTTCCGGGCGGGTTTGAGGAGTCGAAAAACGCACTTTTGCAGCTTTCAGCAGGATCTCTCTCTCCTGCTCGTCCTTCCTCTGCTTCTCCATCCTCTCAAGCTGCTCAAAGAATTTCAGCTGTGACCGAACGTCCGTGGACTGCTCATAGAATTCCTCATCCTGTGGGGTGGGGAGGGGGGAGAGAGAGAGAGAGGGAGAGATTATGTGAGGCAGCCAAAAAGAGTGATGTGAGAGGAGTTTGTAGGTCACCCAATGTTAAAGGGATAATTGTTCTGTTCCTCAGCACCTCCTATCTAAGGTGAGGCATGGAGTGAAGGCAGATGGAATAAGAGGCCACACCAGTCACCCCATACTCTGGGTTCGGAACCTGCCACCTCCCCAGGTGCCCACCCCTCCCCCCACCCACATTTGGGCTTCTCATTTACAAAACCCAACCAGGGAAAGAATGCCACGGACCAGACTGTGTTATTGCGAACCGGGAAGAAGAGGACAATACCCCGTTCATGGTTCCATTTCTCATAAAGTCAGAAAAGGGGCAGCAGTGGTTTTTTTAAACTGTATATCGTCCATAGTTATAGTTACCACCAGGTTGCGGTCACAGCCAATCTGGGCCGCACACTTGGGACTCACTTTGCATGTCTCCGCCCTGTGCTGCGCGATGGCCGACACCTTCCCCAGGACAGTCCGCAGCCGTGCCTGCGTGGCATGTGAGATGAAGCTGATGGCCTCCACCGGCACCTCCGTCACCCCAAATTTCTTTGCTGAAACAAAAACAAAGGAGAGGGGGCAGGGTCAAACTCTTCAGCCGTCATTGCCAGCCTTCGCATGACGTTCGGAGCCCCTGCCCACTGGCGAACCGCGGTCAAAGCACTTAGCAGTTTTAATTTGAGTTGAGCGTGTAAAGAGCATTTGCAAAAGAAATCGAATGCATTAAAAACTCCTTTCGCTCTTGTTCTGGCATGTGTAAACCACATCGGCCACCTTGCTTCAGATGATAATTAAGTCCCCTCTGAGCGATGCGCTTTCTGAAGTTACAGCACGATGGGCAAAATGAGGTATGTCGGGTTGTGCTGCAGCTCCTGGTTTAATTTTGCATTAACATAAATCCCTCTCTGGCACCCTTTTAAGTAAACCACAGCGATTATTTAAATCAGCCTTCCTATATCTTGAAATGGCAAGATAACACAAGCTATATGGCAGACAATTAGGCTACGAAACAGGCCAAAAATGTTAATCTGGATGTCACATGTTAAACAGAGCAGGAATTCAAACGCCCAGAAAATGCTAAGTGAAACGGAAAGGGCTGCCAAACTACACCCTAAGGCCATTGCAAGGCAAGCGTACGTTTTCACCCCTCCTCTTAGAGGGTCGTCAACAACAAAGGTGGGAGGGGACCCTGTGACAGAGCCTCCGTAAGACAAATAAACAGAACAAAACCATGTGGATCGTTTGGGTGAACGGCCACGGCAGGCCCACAAGGCCGCATTCGGCCCTTTTTACGCTAAAGGCTGACCCGAGGGCAAAACAAACCTCTCCTCTCCCAGGATATTGTGATGCAGCCACGACTGGGGTGGGATTTTTGGCATGCACCCCTCGCCCTGCCCTGCCCTGCCCTGCCCTGCCCTGCCCACACCTCTTCTGGCCAACGGAACTGGCAGACGGTGGTGTAAAACAGGCGACAGGCGACCGGGGGGGGTGGGGTTAGGGAGTATGGGGGCCAAGGCTGACTCACAGCCCCCCGCCTACGGTGACGGCCTGACTGAAAGGAACTGGCAGGGCCTGAGAACCAAGTACCTCCCCTGGATTGCCTGTCAGCACAGAGAGCGGTCGCGGCCAATCGCCAGCAGGGGGCGTCCACAACCGAGCCCGCAAGGAGGAAAGGATATACGTTTTTAACACTTTCCTCCTCCAGGCACAACCCGGCTAAGCAAAGCACAGCCCACAGCCCTGGGCCTTCGTTGCTACGCTAGGTATACCCTGGGCTAAGACAATGAAGACGAGGCAGTGTAGCCGTTGGCATATTTTACTTTCTTTTTACTCATTTACTACACTTTAAATAACCTGAATAATCCTTTCCACTTTTCCTCCCCGGTTTTCTCCCCGGACTAAAATATTTAAAATGGAGCAGACAAAAATGGTGACTTATAACTCCGAGCCTATTCTGTAGGGGCCCACCAAAAGACTGGCCTTTAAGCCACACCCTGTCCCGCCTCCTACCCGTCTCCAGGATGCGGCGCTGCAGCAGTGCAGGGGGCAGGAAGGCCTCGTCCCGACAGGAGCGGATCTGCGTGCCCACCAGCTCGGAGTTGGTGGCCAGGATGCGGGCGCTCTCCTCGTTCAGGTTCACACCGGCCATAGAGGCCACGTCGTTGATGTCGTCATCGTCCCTGTAACGATTGGGGGGGTGTTTTTATACTGACAAAGTGATCTCTGAGAAACATTTTTACCTCCCGTCTTATTCAATATCCACTTAACAGAGATTTGTACCCCTGAGCACAGTAAGGGTATTCCACTTGTACTCCTGAGCACAGTACGCTCTACCAAGATTAATCCACTAATTTCATCATGGGCACTGATGCCTAAAAGCCTGTCTGGATATTGCTCACATTTTTAAAAAATCTGATATCAACATGAAGAAAACTTTGAATCTGCTTTAATTATAAGCACAACAAGAATAACCTAAAACATTAGATGGAGCCAAATGCAGATAATTTACATGAAATGAACACAACAGCCCAAACAACAGGGACACGTCAATATTACCAGGAATTAAGGCCTGAACCAATGGGCTTTCACTGGAACCGTTGACATTATGTCAGATGGCGTTAGGTAACTGGCTAAGTGAGAGGAGGGGTCAGATGGCGTTAGGTAAATGGCTAAGTGTGAGGAAGGTTTTGATTATTCGCGAGTGGGGCCTCACACAGAGAACCTCGGTTTCTCTGATCGACAAAGTAAGCAAGGCAGTGGTGTGTTTTGTAACAAAGGGCAGGAGTGGCCAAAGTTGACTGCTCTCCCCGGTCAACAATCATTCCTGTCCCCGGTGATCCACAGGGCTCGCACAGCAAGCGCACGGCCCCTTCAGGCCTCCTCGCAGCGCCCCGCTGAGGTGACCGCACCACTCTTCGAACCCGCTGCCGAGTCCTGACACCCTCGGCAGGAGGCTGGCGCAGATGATTAATGTACGCCCACCCACGGGAGAGTCACAAACTCTTACCGTTAACCCAAGGTGGTCCGTTCCACCTAAGCCCAAATTCCGTGTGTACTTATTCGTCTCGGAAATCTACTAAGGGGCAACGGGCACCTTTTCAAAATGACTCCTCCGTTCGCCCTCTTAAGTTGAGCTGAGAAATTACTGCAGGCTCTCTGTGCAGGAGGTATAAGAAAATGCGTCGAACATCCCATACCTCTCCTGGGAGGAGGCGGGCACCCGACCTCCTGTTTTTAACTGCTCATGCTGTCTGTTTTCCAATGTAAACTCGGAGATACTTGTTTCAGGAGTTTGAAGAGAGAAACTGGGAACTGAACGTATATATAGTTTTTAAGCTGTAAAAAGGAATTTGTTCTAAAAGGAAACATTTGCCTGGCAGCCACACACTGGGAACATTCTGGAAAACAGGCGAGGAGGGTTAATCCAGGTTCCCTCCTCGCTGGCCCCAGGGCGCTTCACGCCAACACTTTTATTTGGAGAGGTCAGGGGTCAACACGCAGGGCGTGGAGCCACAGGATGTGGAGGGCACGGCTTCCCCAGAGCCGCTGTTCTGCCAGGCAGAGCTGCTCAGAGTCAGATACCTCCGAACTCCCCAATAAAGCCGGTAAACGGGGGCTGAGGCAGTTTTCTGTCCCAAGAAGATCAGGGAACAGGAGGTGTGGGGGAGGAATAAGGACAGCTTCATTACCAAAGCCAGTAAAGAGTCACTGACTGTGGCATTACTGTGAAATTGGGAAGAAGTCGTGTGACCCATGTGGACCTAACGTGTGGCTGGCAGACCCCCGCTAGCGGAAGGCGAGGGAACCGTTTGGGACAGACTAGGGGAAAGGGGGAAGAAAAAAAAAAAAACAGGTCTGTGGGAGAAGTGGGGGCGCCTCGGTTCAAAGGGCCTCCATCTCCACACCTTGAGGGCTTAGTGTGATTAGAGGAGCCACAGTGAGGACCGTTTTCCTGGAAGACCACACATCTAGGGTACGCTTTTTAGAACATTTCTCTCCTCTGTTCCTCATTCTATTACGCCCAACACCCCTCGGTTCCTTAGTCTTCAGCACCCAACACCCCACGGTTCCTTACTCTTCAGCACCCAACACCCCTCGGTTTCTTACTCTTCAGCACCCAACACCCCACGGTTCCCTACTCTTCAGCACCCAACACCCCTCGGTTCCTTACTCTTCAGCACCCAACACCCTTCGGTTCCTTACTCTTTAGCACCCAACACCCCACGGTTCCTTACTCTTTAGCACCCAACACCCCACGGTTCCTTACTCTTTAGCACCCAACACTCCACGGTTCCTTACTCTTCAGCACCCAACACCCCACGGTTCCTTACTCTTCAGCACCCAACACCCCACGGTTCCTTACTCTTCAGCACCCAACACCCTTCGGTTCCTTACTCTTTAGCACCCAACACCCTTCGGTTCCTTACTCTTTAGCACCCAACACCCCTCGGTTCCTTACTCTTTAGCACCCAACACCCCCCTGTTCCTAACTCTAGAGGGCCAAACACTCCCCAGAAACATTAACCAATTCACTACCATATATTGCAAATCTTCATTTCTCAAACACACTGCTTTGTGCCCAGGGTTACAAAAAGGAATGACAGGTTGTTTTTGAGGCTGAATTCGTTTAAAGAAAAAAAAAATAGGAGAAAAGAGAAAACGGGATTTAAATTTTCTCTTGTGATTAATCATTAATGCCTAACTATCTGGTGAATTTTCCCTGCAACTTCTGCCTTGACAGCAGTGGAGGAATGACTCCTTAAAGGGAAAGACATTCTTCAAGTGAGATTCCCACAGTTCCCGCACATCTCAATCACAGGCAGGTGAAATGCTGCCCCCTGGTGTTCGGTTCGGTGGCCACATGCCCGCTCTTTCCTCTCTCGTCTCCACGCGGTTCTGTACCTGAAAGAACCGCCTCCGGGATCATTTAGCTTGTTTTTCTGATTTGCAGAGACTTGAACAGCAAAGCCCACGGGACTTTTACTTGCTTGTATTGCAGGTCCCTTCCCTACAATGCCTGGGGAAAAAAACACAGGGAATGTTACCGCAAGCCGTCCAGCAGCACTTCCGACACTCAGAGGAACAAAATAAAACCGTGGAACTGTTCTCTTCAGGTCTGGAAAATAAACGTATTGTGCATTCAATACTGCTGAGCTTCTTCTTCACATTACAAACCGCGTTGCGCTGCTTGGGAGAGCGTTTTCCAGAGAGGCACCGAGACAGCCAGAGTGAATTTAAACTTGATCTTAACAGGCATGTCCCTAGCCAAGAGGCGCAAAAGTATTTATAGAACCTCCCTCCATCGACACAACCTGGAGATCTCCCACTGCAGGAGGGGTGGCCAATAAAATAAGTGTGTGCACACAGACACTCGCACAAACACATACACACACTCACTTGTGCCAAAGTTCACACATGAGAACAGGGGACAGGTCAGCCAGTGTGGGTGAGCCCAATGCGTTCACAGAGCTTGTGTAAAACCCAGGCTTGACTCATGGCCTGTGGAACGGGCCGACATGGGATGAATGTAGTGTGGAGAGGAAAAGGAGGGCTCGTACCCGGCGCTCTGACCGTCTGTGTGATCACCAGGGGCATTCGGACCTGTGCTCCCGGTACTCCTGCTCTCCTGATGCCCTGGGGGAACAAAGGAGAGGGAGGTGGCTGAAAGAGGGTTCCTCACCAACAACCACCAGGGTCACAACACAGCTCATCAGGCAGCAATGTAAGGTCCACACAGCAGTGGTCCACCCATGCTGCCCTCGAGGCACTCTGTAGACAAACCACCCTGGAATACACTGGACATTCCATCCTACTGACCGCCATCGCCCTCGTAGCTAATATGCGGTAAACTAGCAGCGAATACAACACAAAGCAGACAAACTGGGTAGGTCCCTAGGTATTGGACGCACCAGTGCCGTGGTGTGCCCATGAGCGCCCCCTGGCTGGACGGTGGCAACGGCGCCGCTGTTGGGAAGACGAGGCCGGACGGCGGGCAGGGAGCCGATAGCAACCGGCGCTCCCCCCTGGGCGGGCTTAGCCTGCTGCAGAGGCTGTGTCAGGGACTGCTGGCTGTTCATTAGCGAAAGGCGCAGGGCGGGCAGGCTTTTCTGTACAGGGAATAAAACGTCAGGACAGGGAGGGGGTTGGAGACAACGTAAACGCACCGAGCATTCCAGCGCACAGCACATGGTTGGTCACTTTCAATACTTTTTCACTGTGACAATCCGTAACTGATTATTTTATGTTTATTTGTATAAAGCAAATGTTTGAAACTAATATATTTAACTTCTGAATGACAAAGACAAACGCCCAGAAACAATGCCATTGGACAATGGCAAGCTGAATTTGACCAGTTTCGAGACTACCCAATGACCCAGAGGAACACAAAAGTTGGTGTATACAACATTCCGCTCACGTTTTGACTTAAACTGGCGACATCTTGGTTGTGGCCGCTGCCAATTTCACGACCCAATTACCTGACGCGAAACTCGTCACGGATTGGCCGGAGAAATGCCTGCTGCAAAGAGCCCCATTAGCCCACCCATACGCCCCCTGCTGGTGGCAGGAGGCCTCAGAACCAACCTTGAGGAAGGGGACCAGGTAAGGCTGGGGTGAGGATTTGAGCTCCGACTGCAGGCGGCTTGTGAACTCCTCGGGTTCGATCTTGGCGTCCTGACAAGAGTGGAAAGAGCGGATGACATGAGCTCAAGGGGACAAACGGAGTGGACAGTACCCAGGCTCATGAACAAAGACCCGAATTCGGCCCCCCAGCAACACTCTACATAGCGTGCCAGTTCTGTTGAGAGGAGAGATTGACTTTTTAACCAATCCACCGTTTTACTAAGCACTACTGCTTTCTGCCACCTACAGACGAAAATATGCATTACACGCCACATGAAGAAAAGCTCCAGTAAACAACAATCTTGTTATTCAATATTCAGGGGGAAAAAATCCTCAAAGTGAATTGACTTATGATTGCTGTAAACAAACATCAAGCAAAGTGAAGAGTGTTTACCATTAAAATTCAGCTGAGATTGACTTTTGAGAGTCAATGTAGTAAATCACTGAACACCGCAATCACACCATTAACACCACATCTACATTACGTGAACACATTTATAACATTAAATTATTTAACACAAGCTGCTCGAATTCTTTCCCCCCCAATGCGATAGCACAGTAGAAATTCCAGGTGACACTTAACTCCTCTTTGTCACACATAAGTGCATCAAAGTCACCCGACTCGGCACTGCAGTCAAAGGAAACGTTCCAGCAACGTCACACTGGAATGCAACGTAACGTATGCACTGCAGGTCCGACGCAATGGCAGCACTGTTCCACATTCCCTAGGCTTTAAAAATCTCTGCGAAGGGTTCTTCTGTTCTGAGATCAGTCTGACGATGACTGGGAGCGAGGTTTCGTGCTCACCAGAAGGTCCTGGACCAGCGCCTTCACGTTGCGGGAGGTTTCCGGGGATGGCGAGTTGTGGGAGGCCAGCTTGATCAGGGTGGCCAGGAAGTTCTTGCACTTCTTCACATTCTCCTGCATCTCCTGGTGGGCAGGACAGACATAGACAGGGGGCTGAGCACTGGGTCTGGGTCTGGGTCCTCTCTCTGTAGGTCAGCAGAGAGGCCAAGCCCAGAACAGCTGTTACGCACACGTACATGCACATGCACACCCAAACACATGCACACACACGGATGCATGCATACCCAAACACGCACATGCACTCACACACACGTTCATATGCATGCAGGCACACAGACTGGAATTAGTCAAAAAAGGACAAAACTGAAACACATTTTGAGGAGGTGTGTGTGTGTGTGTGTGTGTGTGTGTGCGAGAGGAGGTGTGTGTGTGTGTGTGTGTGTGTGTGCGCGTGCGTGCGTGCGTGCGTGTGGAGGTGTGTGTGTGTGTGTGGAGGTGTGTGCGTGCGTGTGGAGGTGTGTGCGTGCGTGTGTGTGGAGGTGTGTGTGTGCGAGGAGGTGTGTGTGTGCGAGGAGGTGTGTGTGCGAGGAGGTGTGTGTGCGTGCGTGCGTGCGTGTATAGGGGGGGCAGCACCTGAGAGATGACAGAGACCCCGGGAGCAGGGGAGGCAGGGACAGCCGGTGCTGTTGTCTGGGCGGGCGGGGCTGGCTGGGGGGCGGGCTGCGGCTGGGCCTGGGGGGCACTCTGGCCCCCTGCGATGACCGTGGGGGGCAGCGGCTGTGGGGCCGTCACTGCAACCGCCGCCGGGCCCCCGCTCACCCCCGCTTTCTGGAAGAGAGAGGAGACACAAAGGGGACGTGATGCCCATCTCCAGCAGAGCCACACAGAACAGCGTGGCCCCTTCTGTCACATTCACTGTTCTGCTCCACGCCGGTGGCCGCTAACGCTAAATATCTCAGTCCGACAATCTGTTTCCATCTTAATAATCACTCCACCATCTTTCCCTGCTGCATAGAAGACGTGTTAGTAATTGAATTTTAAAATCTGACTGCTGAGTAGAAGTTTTGGGAGTATGTGCACCCCAGCAACCGGAACACCGATAAATAACATGACTTAGAGAAGAAAATAAGTATTAGGTTAATGGACCCTGGGGTGGTAACAAGGACATGGACATTTCCAGTGACTCTGTGAAAGCCTGGCAGCAGTGCATTTTAAATGGAGAAGACTGATTGGCCAGCGTGGGGGTTGAGGGGCAGGGCTGTGGGAAAGGAGACCTGGAGGGCCGTGCTGGCGGCGGGTGCGGCGGTCTGTACCACCTTGGCCTGGACAGGGGGGCACGGCCGGATGACTTGGGAGGTCACAGGAGACTGTAAGAGAAGAGGTGGAGAGGGTGGGGGGTAGAGAACGAGAGGCGGTCAGAAAAAGAGGGTGGGAGGGGCATAAATACACAAGGGGGAGAGAGTGGCGGTGGATCAGAAGGACAACAACAAAAGAGGAGAATAGGATAGGGTAGGAACCGGTTCAAAAGGAATGGGGGTTGCCAGCTGTTGGGGACATTGTGTGAAGTGATTGTTTGGGCTGCAGGCCAGCCCCAGGGGCACCCTGTCCTTCAGGGGCCAGCAAGGGGCCTCGGTTCAGAATGGGGCTGTTCAACATGACACTGCTGGGTGGCCCAGGGCTACAACAGTCCTATAACTGGACCCAAACTTTAACAACTACAGCACCAGCTGCTGGTTACTCAACAATGAATAAATGTTGTTCAGAGTGAGGCCTGCAGAGGGCAGAGTGGGGCAGAACGCCAAGCAAGCAGCAAACTTGGTGCACAAAACTCTTAACAGGATATGACATCAGGTCTGCCATTAGATCACTTCATTGTATGCAATAGTAATGCTGCAAGTGCGTATATATATATATATATATATACACACACACACACACACACACACACACACGTACATATACATATATATATATATATATATACGTACACATATACATACATATATACACACAGTGGCAAGAAAAAGTATGTGAACCTTTTGGAATTTCATGGTTTTCTGCATAAATTTGTCATAAAATGTGATCTG
>JAOYSI010073858.1:0-19331 GCA_025775065.1 Hiodon alosoides | reverse complement strand
GAGAGAGAGAGAGAGAGAGAGAGAGAGAGAGAGAGAGAGAGAGAGAGAGAGAGAGAGAGAGAGAGAGAGAGAGTGCGAGAGAGCAGCCACAGGAACAGAGAAAATTGGTTTATATAGATGTGGTCCTATTGCAATTACAACCACCAAAGCCAGACCTCATCCTGTCTTGTGTAACCTTCCCATCCTCCGGACCACCCTCCATACACTCTGATATTTATTTTCTTCATGTCTTCACTCTTTTTACTTGGTTTGTTGTTTTTATGAATTTTCATCCCACCACGGAGGCAGAAGGCCAGAGATCAGCCGTGTCCGAAGCAAGGGTGAGACTACCAGGAGAGGAAAATGGTGTAAATCACAGGTCATCGAGAGGGCCAAAGCCACACAAGATGAGGGAGGTCCCTGAGCTGGGAAGGAAAACACAGTGTTGCAAGGAGTGCAGGGGGTTTTGCAATATGATTGGCTGCAGTTGCTTTGTGGTGCCATTCTCATTGGCAGTATTTTACAAATTAACAAATAGGAATCAACACATATCTCTGGTTGATAATTAATTTAAGCTAAGCAAAGTAGGATGCGGTTATTTCTCTATTCAAATAAAATGATTTCCTGATCATATCTGCGAGGGTAAAACCACGTACAGGTCACACACAATGCATCAGGCTCTTGTGTTATATTAGATGCACTCTGATACATCTAATATAACTTCTGACTGGAAGTGGAGCGTACGCAAGTTGTGCATAATCCTACATGTGGTTGTCTGACCTTTTGCATTTCTGGACGAGACACAAACAAATGTGCCTGTTATCTCCAAACCCTGGGGTAAGCTCCATCTTGTTATCCTGGTGAATTAGGACCCCCCCCTCAGGTCCAGTTTGTGGGAGAGATTAGAGGCTCAGTAACAGTTTGGACATGATAATCAGGTCACAAGGGGGGATTTGTCCATCTCTGTCGTACCAGCGAGCGTGTCATTGAGACCTCTCTATCTACAATAGGGGATCCAAAGCATGTTTCTGTACAGGCAGGCTGTTTAATCCGGGGGGCGAATGTTGCTTTGTTCCTCTCTGTTTGCACTGTAAATTCCGCAGCTGCCCTGTGGACGTTGTTGAGAAGACAAGGCACCCTCCACCAGGACCGCCCATGACTGCGCCCATGAGTTCCAGTTGAAAGATGAAGGAAGGTTTACAAGTCACTTTGTGTCTGCTGCGCTAAACGGCCGTGTCTCTGAAACGTGCGTCAAGTGCTAGGGTCAAAGCAAGACCAATCCCCAGCAGCTGCTGCTAAAAACCAACTGGTTCCTTAAGTGGCTTTCTGCTTTATGCTCCCCCTCATGATTTATTTAGTTTGGCTTCGCACCAGTCTCTTTCCTTTTCAGTGACAGTCTCTCCCATATAAAACCCATTAGAATCTATCATTTTGTCTTTGCTGCCATTTCAAATGGTTGTGCCTTGGAGATTGCTTAACAAAACAAACAAAAACAAGGACAACAAAGTCACTGAATTATGAAGAACTCTTTTAATCAAATACTTACATAACATTGTATTGTTGTGCCAAAGAGATTTTTAAAAAATGTAAATGAGGGGAAAATTTCAGATTGTCTTTGACTTGGAAATTTGGCAGATATGCGCACTGCTGACGTTTATTCTGTCTCCTGCTGAATATGAATGCGATACCCAAGAAAAGCGGGTGAAAGCTGTCGCCCTGATGTGTGTGGACATGCTGTGTTTTTGTGTTTTAACACGAGGCGGTATTAATTAGCATCACAGATACTGAGTTCTGGCACCTATAATGCCTTCCATTTGTGTTCCTGATCAGTGAAGGAGCCGGCCGTGTGGTCTCAGGGACAGCACACACACGCCCAGTAAGACCTGAACACTCGCAGGCAGTTCGCCTTAGAGCCACAGCAGGTCATAGGGACAGCACACACACAATAAGACCGCTGGCGGTCGGCTTTAGGGTTGTGTGGTTAATGGACCTGTAACCAGTGGATGGCTTGTCCGAATACCACTGTTATCATGTTCTTTTATATCACATCATTATTCATATATGTGTATATATATACACATGTATGAATAATATATGTACTTCAAATATACAAATATCTTTTAAGTATTAAATATTCCTCACTGTGTGTCGTGTATGCTGGTTAAAACCAGAACAACACTGGTAAGGTTATACAAGAAATCAGACGACTCTTCCTCTCCGGAGCTGTAGCAGCTGGGAAGATTCCTGTGGGTGATTTATACACAGGGCTGAATATGCAAAAATGCCTGACAATCTGATTAATGGGCAGCCCTCCCCATCAGTTACCACTCAACAACTTCGCTGAGGTCTTTATCTTAATCTGGGCTGGGGGTGACGGCGACAGGAGGATGTGCGTTATAAAACTGCATGCCTCTTTTCACTGCCTTTCACCACCAAATTAGGGGGATGTATCGTCTCTCGCCGCTACCTTGTCATCCACTAATGGTGCGCAGAAAAAAAAAAAAAACACTGTTACAAAACATTGGGCATGAGAAAGCGTCTTCTCTTTCACCAGAACGTGTGATGTCACATTAGCTGAATCAATATTTTGATACGAGAATTGTCATCACTTTTGTTTGACGTACAGGTTATGTTGTCTTCTTCTCCATTTTCTGTGGATACATATGGTGGAGGGGAAAAAAAACCTCAATCAAAAGAAAAACAGAATCAAAGGGAATTCTGATCTATTCTGGATTCTGAAAAAGGTGCTTATCAAGCATAATGTAGCGAAGGAAATGGGAAGTTAGTGACAAAAGCAAGAGTCTGGCGAGAGCATGTGACTGAGTAGAGTAATAACAGCAAGTAAGGTAAAGGACATAGGGTGTGTTTGCCCGAATGTGGCTTTGCCATGGTAACGGAGCACGATGTTTACGACTGAGACTGAGGTTCTCCAGCGTCTCTCAATCACGGCTTCGCCGTGCTGTGGCCAGGCACGCTAAGCCTTTTGTTTTGCTCTGCGATAATGTGATGGAGCGTGGTGATGAGATACCATGTTTCATTCGCTGTCTAAACATTCGTACATGTGTGCCATTTACTGCAAGGTTCATAGGTTAACCGTTTCGACCGAATTAGGGATCAACCTGCTAACGCAAGGTTTACTTCACTGTCTACATGTGTGGAACATGTGTGCCATTTACTGCAAGGCTCAGAGGTTAACCGTCTGGACTGGATTAGGGATCGCCCTGCTAATGCATGGTTTACTCCACTGTCTACACGTGTGGGACATGTGTGGCGTTTACTGTGAGGCTCAGAGGTTAACCGTCTGGACTGGATTAGAGATCGCCCCGCTAACACACGGTTTACCTCACTCATTTTCTTCACTCCTCACAGCGGGGTGTAAATCCGCTGCAGTTTTGAGTCCCGTCCTCCAATCATGGCGGAGAGAGGCAGGTTAACCCCTCTGACACTGCGTGGGCGCTCCATTATAAACGGCTGAACGGCGGATAGCGCTCGGCAGCGGTTGCCTTTCTCCGTTTGAAAGCCGGGGAAATCAGAGACGGATTGAATCCGGTGCTTAAATGTAGACGATAAAAGGGGTGAAATCCTCCCATAAGCATTAAGGCAACCTAAGTCAAGACTATAACGAGTACAGCTGTGGGATATTGGCACTTGTCCCGAATCTCAGCTTAAGTGCCCTCGGCACAAATGAACCGTCGGCAAGGGTCCTTTGATGGTTCGCTTTTTAAATTAAACTTGAGTTCCATTTCCTCTACCTGAACCCTGTCATTTTCAGTTGGATCAACCGAGCGTTTCAGAGTGCAAATCCCTCCACATCTCTTTCTCACGTGCCCTCGTGTCCTTCGAGAACATCCACGAGTTCCAAATGCTCCAAAATGGTACCTAAAGAGGTATTTGGTGACAGGGACTAGCCATGACTCTGTACTTAGGCAAATTCCTAGGACATTTTCAATCAAGCAAAGGCTGTGATCTCACTTCACCTGCTGGGATTAAATATATATCTCATTATTTCCACATAGATCTATTTATGTTTAACTAAAACTAAATTGTCCTGTGCTTGGGTCCTGGTGTTTAGCTGCAATTAATGAAAACGCAAGACCAATAAAACCCGCCCCATCTTGCTCCGACGTGCCTGTGCAGAAACACCCTTTGACATGCTTTTTTCAGTTATCAGATGAACAGAGTTGTTTAGGTCCATAACTCCATTAACCCGTCGCAATATTTATATAACGGGGCGCTCACTCAGTGGTAGACCATCATTTAATATTTTCATTAGATGTAAGAAACGATTGGACCTGTTAGAACCAACGGCTGTAAAACATAGCTCCGGATTTCCGACTGCCACTACACTGAAAGCTCTGCAACATTTCACATCTCCAGCCATGGCCAAACATGGGCAGCGCGTCGATCAGAAGTGTCTCATCAAACGAGACAGCAGCCGTGCTGTGCTGCGTGGTCTGCCCCTACGGTGGGGGGGGTCTTCATAGGCCTGTTTAGCCCCGTCAGGGGGCCATCTGGAGTAATGAAACAACAACGCAGTGTGTAAGGATCAGCATAACGAGAGAAGAAGATTGCTAAAGCCACCGTGCTTTCACAAAGCCAACATCTCTCATGATTGACAATGTAAATATATAAAAAGGTCAATCTGAGTTTATCGCCGTCACTCAGAAATGATTGTTAGCAACATAAGAACTATTGGAGTTGTCTAATCCATCCATTTTCTTGGCAGTACTCTGTCAATCATCTGTCGTTACATCAGATCACATTTTCCTTCTTTACAGTGGCATAGGTCTGAGCATAATATGTCAGAATGACTCAAGTACAGCAGTATGTATCATACCAGGGAACAGGAAGACACAGGGAGGCGGAGGCCCAGTTTATTTTTACAAAGACCAGAGAGAGAATAGAACAAACACCTTTTTTAAGGTTGGGCAAAAAAATAAAACTACAAAATAATAAAAGCATACAAACAAAGCATAGCAAAAGCACAGACATCAAGCAGAGGCTATGAAAATTCAGCCTGAACGTACAAACATCCCTCTCAGCCTAGTCGCCCTGTTTAAAGCCCTTCATTGTTCCCAATGGAGTGTGATTTATTCAATCGGAACCACACTCAGGTGTGTCCATCTGACCCAGGAAATGAGTCCATCCTCCTGTCTGTGGGAGCGTGTCCCTGTCTTTGGGTGTGTCCCTGGGCTGTTTTCACATTGTGATAGATCACAGTTACCTGCATTGTTTCACGTTGTTTGCAAAACACTCCTTATTTGAATGCTACTGCAGCCTTATGGGCCATTGCTACAGAAAAAGTGAATGTTAGGGAATGTTGGACACTTTCCAAGGATGTTGCAAAGTGGGTAATCAATATGTCTTCCTTATGGGCTACTGTGCAATTAAATCTATATCAAAGAACAAACGTAACTTCAATTAGCTGGAAGAAGCAGGGATTTGCAGGAATTTTTGTTCTTCAGATCTGTGTGGCTGGCTTCAGATCTGTGAATTATCCAGAGCCAGAATTTCCTAGTGGTTCGTGCACTCAGGAATGTGACACTTCGTGGTTGCAATATGTGCAGAGATGAGACATTATGTGTTCTTTGCCGTGGAATAGCACTTAAGTAAATGGCACGCATCCTCTTGTTTTTTTGTTTTTTTTTTGTTCTGATTATCGGATTGCCAAATTACATACCAGAAATGAGTCCAGGGTGATGAAGATTTAGGGTTTATGGAGATAATTTATACTCGGCGTTGCCTGAAATAACTATCATTTTAGCAAAGCCCTTAATCTGGAATCCTCAGAAAAGACAGGCTTTTATACCCGTTTCTTCTGGCTTCAGTAAAACACCGGCAGGGATTTTATGTATGTGTTTTATGTATGTAAAAAAACTTCACCATTAATGGCGCTGGCATGTCAGAGTGCGTGTTCTGTGCATCTTTGTCGCTTCACACATTGCCCTGTGTGTGCATCTTCACGTCACCGACCATATAGGGTAAAGGGTTCACATGAAAGGGTTTGTTTAATTATTTCGGTTGACATAGAATTTAAGCTTGTTAATTCTGCACTTGTTAAATTATGCTGTTACCGTTTGGTAACAGACAAGTACCTTCTTTGCCAGTTAGATTTAGTTTCACCTCAAGAGCATGTAGGGTAGAGTTCTGTTAATAAACACAGCTCCACAAATAATTATTCTAAAAAGCACGCCACCCCTCATTTCCAGCAAGGACCTCTGATCTCATCTCCTTCTTGCTCTGTTCCCAATGTCACGGGTGAGGTAGGAGACTCGGTATTGGTAACAGAAATGCTGCCCTGAAATGCTCATTGGTTCTGTCCTTTAAACTCTCTTTCCCTGCTGGTTTGGACACAACAGTGGCCATCCTGCCGGAAAAAGAAGGACGTGGATCTGATCGTCTGAAAAGGAATTAATTTATTTGCCAAGTGATCCGATTCGGAAGTCTGTCCCGCCAATTCTGAACAGGTGTGCAATGGCTCGTGGGATATGGGAACCTGTTTAATGTTCCAAGGCACTAAAGACGCACTTGGAGTATTCGGCAAAGTAAGTTATGGTACCCCTTCCTCTACAGGCGCCAGGGAGTGCTAATGGTTTTCGCGACTGAGCTTGAGAATGGAGCATAGGTGTGGGCAAGGCCCCCGGGCCTACAGACACCACTCCGTCTTTTTGTTTCCCCTGAAATGTGTCACGTGAGGGCAGTTTTAATCATTCGTAAAAGAAGACTCGCCGCAAATTGAAAACACTAATGAGGTTTTTTTTTTTCTCTTTAGGTTGTGCCGATAGGAGGAAGGCACATTCATGATGTTAAAGTCTTCAGTCGGGGGTCCTAATTGATTCTCATTTGTAGCTTTCAAGCCCGCTGGATGGCCTGGCGTTCTGCGTTCCACAAGGAAAGGGGACACTTGGCCTGAAAGCAGGCTTAAAATCCCACCAGCCGTGCTCTAATAGGGAAATGCTTATTACATTACTGTCCAATTACCCTGGGTAATCAGGGCCCTTGTCATCAGACAGGGTGCGGATAGAGGGCCAGGGGTGAAGAGAGGAGAGAAATAGATGCTGATGATCAATCATACATAATGAATCAGAGATAAGCCCCGGTGAAGACCAGGGGATATGAGCATGACTTGCTTGTTATGTCTAAAAAGGGTGACCTTGAGATAAAATGAGGGTCACTCTTTTATGCAGATAAGAAATTCTCATTAAAATCCAAGGATATCTCACTTGTAAATCAGTTTACAAGTTGTTTGTCTCCCGAACATGCAGATCATTCTACCAAAATGAGTCAAACTTTTGGACAAAGTGTGAAAACTATGTTTGATTGTGTGTGTGTGTGTGTGTGTGTGTGTGTGTGTGTGTGTGTGTGTGTGTATGTGTGTGTCTGTGTGGGTGTCTGTGTGTGTGTTCTCTTGGTTTAACTTAAAATACATTTCTGATGGCAATATTTATATAGAATTTAGGACAAGCATTTTTAACAAGTAATGGGGCATAGACTAAAGTTTTACAATTTATTACAATAAGAATACAATTACACTGGTGTTACTGCTACAGGACTGAATAAAGTAAATTGCTTCTGTATGCCTTGAACCACACATAACTTAGCAGGCTAGCAACATACTTGATTTATTTAGGTGTTGTTTTGTATATGACTACGGGAAGTCTGTGAAGGAGATGCCCTTCACTTGGACACTAAAGTAACATAATAATAAAAAATTCTGGTGCATTTTAAAGCAGGTGTTCATGCCTGGATGATCAGGCTTCTCCATGACGATCCGCGTCCCTATGTTTGGGTATGGGAGCGGGTGTTTGTGAGAAATTACGCTGT
Organism: Hiodon alosoides; assembly: GCA_025775065.1. Taxonomy (NCBI): domain Eukaryota; kingdom Metazoa; phylum Chordata; class Actinopteri; order Hiodontiformes; family Hiodontidae; genus Hiodon; species Hiodon alosoides. The sequence continues at coordinate 11,528 of JAOYSI010073858.1, read as the reverse complement.
AATTGTGTATAAACGAGAGAGTAGAAGCAGCATTAGGTCTGCAACCAGGAATGAAGAATTTACCTTTTTGTCATGTAGCCAATTAGATGAAATGTCCTTCACAGGCATATTAATTTTTTTTAAAGCATGCTAGTCACAAGCAAAAAGCTAGCATACTTCAGCAATTTTGTAGCTAGGCAACTGATTAAGTGGCACTTACGGTTTTGTGTAATTAACAGCTCCGCTAATAAACCTATTACTTTTACTATAGACAGTGAGTTGTGGCCTGACAGAGAGTGGGAGGAAGACAGAACAGCAGCTTTCTCTAAAGAGCAGCTACCCTAAAAGGTTTCCATCCCTCCCCTTCTGCATCAATAGCAACTCCGGCTCTAATTCAAAAGGGCAATCTGACAGCACACACCAACTCTTGTCGTCCAATATCGTCGGAACAACAAGCGAGACAGCAGTAAAAAGGCATTTAGAAAAAACTAAAATGCTGTGGACCGCTCGCCGGCAGAGCTGGTCGGGTTTCAGGAAACACAGACGTGGGCACATTTTCTGAGAATGCGTGAAAAAGCACCACTGATAAAGCTCGGAAATATTCACTTTTCTGAAACTTCCCAAGAACACCATCCAGTGCTACGGCTCTAAAGTCCCTTTTTGAGATCTCTTAAGATAATTATTTACTGTAGTGAGTATTTTTTTAATGAGATTTAACGTTGTAAGTGTTGATCATTTAAATGGGGAGAGAAGCTGGTTTGTGTCTGTGTCTACAGAGGCATTGTTCCGTCGAGTAAAATAGTAACTTAGAAACTCCTTTTTTTTCTTCAACTCTGTTCTTGGTTACTCCAATGCGAGTAAATTAGTCGCTTCCGATAGAATCACAAAGAACAACTGCTCAAATCTCTCCATGATCCTTGACGAAATGGAGTCCGTGCTCGTGAATTGGAGTGTGGTGGTGTGACGAGCCAGTGACAACTCCCCCTGTTGGCAGTCCCTGGAAGCTTTCTTTATTCTATCGTTCTTTTTGACGTGTTTTACTGAATGTCACCAGCTCACTCCCACCTTGGGGGAATGCTGAGCGCGACACGAACTGCATCAGAGCCCCGATCCAGTGTCGAGCACACGTCACACCGCTCAGCACTGTCAGGGAGTGCGAGGCTCGTTAGTGTAATGAGCCAATTATGGATACTGCCTGGAGTTTGTTAGTCAGTCTGAGCCTGTCCGAGCTCCAGCACCTGAGATCTGGGCATTTTGGCCAAGCAGACAGAACCTCTTTTTCATGAAGCAGTGCGTGCCTTGCTATTTTCATTGGGATTGAATTTAATTTACTATCTAACTTTCTAACCTTATTCTACTAATCCTTTCCATAGAGACACCAGTATTGAGTTTGCCGATTTGTAGGATTTTGAGGGTCATTTATACTTTCTCCTGAAGACAAATCGGGATAGAATGCTCTCCAGTGGGAACACAATTCGCCCTAACTTTTATTTACCTCTGATCGATTTTTGTTGCAGTATGCCATGCTTTGGAACCCAGGAGTGGCTTTCGTAGCATCTGGAAAATGCAGACAGAAGAGACAATTGCTTTCAAAGTGAATGCTTCTCCCAGAATTCCACGGTTCCCGCTGTCACCAACTGGAGCGCAGGGATGTGCTCACATTTTTATTTTTTATTTTATTTTTTTAAAAACTGCTTCCTGTATTGTCAGTCCTGTGGCGTTGCGTATAACTTCATCCACACTTGTCTCTTCGGATAAATCAGCCTCGGGTCTGGTACAGATCAAAGACGCAAGTCGAAGTAGGACTGGAGTCAAGTTAAATGTCATGGGAGAGAGGAGGAGAGAGAGATATTAAAGCCTAGAAGACTGTGTGCTGGTACTAACGAGGGCTGTGTGCCATGTTATAATTCTGGTTTCATTAGAATAGACTCTGAATTTCCAGGAAAGGAACATGTCGGATTGCTCAGCAACACCAGTCTGAACAATACAAAAGCTGACACATGTCAATTGGTTCTGGAAAGAGCCAAATGAGCTGACATTTAGGTGTGGCTGAACTAACACATTGTTATCTCGAGGAGTTAAAGCTCTACAAATCCAATGTGATCTTTAAAACATGTCTGCTTGACTGTAACAGAACAGTCACGCTCTATTTCAGAGCTACCCTGATTGTGTTTGTTTTAACAGGCATAATGAAACGGGCCCTTATGGCCCTGAATTACAGATTGTAATCCATTTGTTTAATGTCGTCACACAGCTACAGCGGGCAATGTTTCATAGCTATGCACTAACAAGCGGTTTGGTGAAAGTATGGGCTACGGTTGACATGTTGAGGTCATCATTTGGTCCAGAAACACTGTTGAAACTGACTGTGACTATTGGAGGTAGTGTAAGACAACAGTAGGATGCATCCAGTCAAACATCGCATTCTCTGAAATGATTTATTCACAGAATTTATCAATTTATTTGTATATTTAGGAATTATATCAACGACATAATAATTGTGTTTGCCCTCTTTGGGGCATGTACAGTTTATGGGTACACAGGCGTATGATCAATGTTTGTTTTTGCCTTGTTAATTATGATTCGAGGCTTAATTTATTTGTAAAAAAAACCAATATGGAATGCCTGCCAAATAGCATGAGACCAGGTCTAATGTGTACTCATTATGTTAGTTTTTTTTTTTTTTCCCTGTGTGTGCCCCCCTGAGAATGAAACGATAAGACTGGGTCCTTCATCATCTGCTGTGGAGACACTGAACGCCGGCCCATGGAATCCTCGTTACAGAGTCTCTTGTGACATTCCAAACACAAACACATTATTCTTCAGTGGGGATGAAAAACATGGCCAATATCATGGCATTGTCGTATTTTAATTGTTCTTGATCCGTCATGTGAATTTACAAAATACATAACTACGAGAGAGGATTGTGCGTTAGGTCTGACGATCCATGCTATGCTGTCCTTTCATCACAGGGTGGCTCTCTGAATCGATGGCACGCTCACAGTACAGTATCTTATACAAGCTAAATGGTGGCTCTGAATCAGTAACACGCTCACAGCACAGTATCTTATACAAGCTAAATGGTGGCTTTGAAGGTACTTTGGTTATATAAAAACAGCCCAAGTAGGCGATATTATGAGTTTAATGAGTCGTGCAGACGAGCCACAGAGAAACAAACTGATACATGCTCCAGGACAACGTATTTCAGAACAAATGAGGGAATGCAAGACGTCGCCAAACCAAGCTGTGATTTAAACTGTGCGTCTCTTATTTATGGACATCAGATAGCGGTTTTGCCAGGTCCGTCCTTCCGTTTAATGAGCACTACCGGCCAGAGGGAACTGTGGGAAAGCTCCATTAGGAGCCTATGGATTACCAAGCAGGACTAGATTACCACTACAGGTGACTCCTCTTTGTGATTCGATCTGTGGCTGATAATTCCCATCAGTCCCTGAAAATGTATTTACAGGTGAAACAGCAGGTGAATGGCCCATCTAAAACTGTTAATCAATTGTAAACTGTCCCGTATACACGTCTTAAAAGCCCATTCCCCATGGGCTGCCCAATTACTCCTAAGCACAGTTTTTAACCCCAGGATGCCCTGCTGATGCTCCTCTTTATTCTTTTGATTTACCAAGCATTCCAAGCATCATCAGACGTAATAAAAATAAAGCGCATACTTTCTGATAGATGTAGTACACTGTAACGTATTTTGGAGTACATGGCTTATTTCGTGTGTAAGAGTTCCTGCTGGAGTGAGCGATACGTTTGAGCCTCCACTTTAAGCCTTATTAAACCTTATCAAAGCGAACCCCGGAGTGAAATGCAGAATCACTCAAGAAGCTGCTGGTGAAATTTTCATTTATCTTCGATAAATTCAAGGACCTTTATCGTGTGTCCTCCACCCTGTGACAAGGCACAAAGTCTCCATCCGAGTCTTGGTCCTCCACCCTAAGACAATCCCCTTAAAGGCTGCCACTTCCATTAAAATATGTGTAGACATTATTTACAGCAGAATGGGAAGACTTGGAAGACCTTCTTTAAAACATTCAGTGCATGGGATAACAATGCCCTGGTAACCGTGGTTTCAGTTTGGCTCTGGATGCGAGGAACCTAAGTGCAAAGGACAGCAGCCTGGAAAAGCAATCACACGGTTGTGTCAAATGTTTCCAGTCGCCAGTGAACACTCTACAGACATGTAACTCAGTCGGGGCAGATCTGTGGAGGTTAAACCTTGTGGGTGTCACATAGTCACAAGGAAGCTGCGTGTGGATTCAGGTGCAGATTCAGGGTGTCCTCCAAAGGGGAATTAGGTTGCTGCCTTCAGGGAGATCTGTGCGTCCTGGGGGTGGTTGTCAGAGGGAGAAAGTATGCAGCTATACAACTCTCTGGAAGAGGCTTCTCCTGCCCACTCGCTGTCAATCAATGACCATTAGACGCCATTTGTCTTGTCAATAGCTGCTGAAAAGCCATAATGCTCGCGCAGCTCCTACTTATAAATAGATTATTGGTGGGGCTACGGCTTGCTGCACAAAAGGAGCTGCAATATAAACTCAAAATACAATTATGCTACAATATAGTAGCACTTTACCAAGCTGTAGTGAGTACTACAAAGTTGTGAGTGCCTCCATCATTGCAATTGTGCCTAATTCAGCAGTAACTGTTTGTGATGGCTACGAATGGGGCCTGTGGAAAGCCAAGCCACTGGGTGCGCGCATCATAGCTGGCCCTTCATTAGTCTGGCCAACAATGGATTTCCTGTGGTGATGTGCCTCCAACCCACCCCCAACCTGCGAATTGTTCACCTCAGATTAAGGGGTGCTGAGGTCACTGGAGGAGCTGTTGGTCAAGCCTTGTTGGGCCTTGTTGGGTCTTCTCGGACCTTCTTGAGCCTTGCTCACTAGACATTGACATCTGAGGCGAAGCCTGGATCTCTGATTGAATTCACTTTGAAGTTCTGCAAACACGCTCATGGCTGAGAGGCAGCGTTGCCATGGTTTCGATGAATTTGGAAAACTTTTGTCTGTTTACTTATATATCCAGTCATAAAAGCCTGCAGTCCAAATTTCAGTCTATTGCACCATGAAAAATTACATTATTTATTTGCTGAGCACATTAATTTTTCTCTCATGTTCTCTCTGACGCCCCTCTGAGACATTAAGTGTGTATCAGCTGTTGAGACATTAAATGCATATGAGCTGTTGTGGAGAAATTACTCTAAATCCACATAAGAAACATAAAAAATAAGGTTAATTTAATGCAATACAAATGATCACACCCATTGAAAGATCGTAGCTCTAATGAGCAACTCAAACTATCAGATTATTTGAAAACAAAAACCCAGCCATTGCAATGTCATTGTTGAGCTCCATGCAATGCCATAACAGGCAGAGTGTCTCTCTGTTACACGTTAAGTTCTTTGGCCGTGGCCTGAGAAAAAAACCTATTGGCTTTCTGTCTGTTTATCTCCCTTAAACCCCACAGCTCACGATGGGAAACACGGCTGCACAATGATTCTATTACACACACACACACCCGAATCCACCCCCAGGGAGAAGATTGTTGAGTTTTGCATCGCCAATACGTACACACTTAGTAAATGGCTGCAAGCTTGAATTATATTGCAAGGTTAGACAGTAATGTTGGTACAATTATATAAAACGCGTTACTCTGTTGCTCATTATAAGCCGTGCTGAAACATAGTGCCATGAAAATATTTTCCCCCTCTCAGTCAGGAGTCTGGGCATTGCCTTTCAAATTATCCATTTTTTTTTTTTTTACCCTTGTTTAAAGTTTCCACTAAATGCAATAATGTAAAAGTGGAATTCTAATTATATAGCCAGCAATAAAAATAAAAAAACAAAACCCCAGGGGTTTTCTGTCGCTAATTATTACATTTTATTTTTCTGTTTCTTTGTTTCTCTTTCCGATCTGGTGCTTTATGTTCTCTCCGGGCGACGGTGAAAACGGCTCCGCTGCGTCCCTCAGGTAAGTCTGTTCTTGTGAGCCCGGTCTTAGAGAGATGACCGCCGGTCCTGGTTCTCGGCTGTGTGCTAAATGATTTTTGCCGTGCGACGTGCGACGTGCGACGTGCGACGTGCAACGTGCGACGTGCGACCCTGAGGGTGGTGGCAATCTGCCCTACCAAGTCTAGAAACTCTACATCTTGTGTCATTCGCAAAAAAAATAAAAATAAAAACCAGGCTCATTACAGGATGCCAAACCTATAGTGACGTAAACCAGCGGTAACGGTTTTTTTACACCATGTTCGTACCGGCCCTCAAAGTCGACCAGAACGCGTTGTTTTACCGCTGTTTCAGAACAGGCATACAGAACGATGTCCATGGTGCTTTGTGTTTGGTTTGAATGAAAGACAGCGCTCCAAACATTTCACCTCAACATTTGACATTTAATCATTTAGCGGACGCACAGAAGTGCAACAGGGTCAAACGAAGGCAAGCGAGCCGACCGCATCATTTCAGAGTTTAAGTCAGACTTTTGCACTGAATCCGGGTGCAGAAACCAGAGCAGAGTCGCGAGAAGACTTTGGTTGATTGAGGACCACTCGGGTAGCCGCATTCCAGATGTGCCAGATGTGTGCCTCAGGAAAGAGACAGAATTGCCCAGGAACGAGGAGAACAGGAGAGGGTGATGAATTTCTGAGCATCTCACCACTGGTGGAGCTTAACACTCCCTGTCGACACCAGTACCAATGATCAACACTATCCAGTTAGTCTATATTTTGTCAGTAATTGTCAGCATTTTTCCTCATTTTTGGTTTATTTTGTTTTAGTCTCCATCTCTCCCTTTTTACTTTGAATTTCCTATTTCAGGCAATTTATACATAAATATACAAGGGATTTCAAAGAATGCCCAGAACAATCAATCAATCAAATTTATATTGGATATAGTGCATTTAATCTGGGGATTTTTCAGAGGGAATCTGAGTCCCAATTTGAGAATAGAATCAGTGGAGACCAACTCCTGGAAAATAAGAGGTTTTAAATGTAGTTTGCAGGACTTATCGCATAGCTAGCGCCAGGCAGCCGAATGAAGATTGTGTGCTTAGTTGGTTCGTGCCTCGTGGTAATATGAACCCAAATATCACATCTTCGCAGATTAATCTATATACAACGCTAAAGAGATACATTTTTAATCCAGCTCCAATCACTGGGCAAAATAACACAGGGCCTTTCCTCAGGAGATCTCTCCCAGAAAGATCTTCTCACGGTGTTGACAGGCCAGCCTTAAAAAAGTTCATAATTAAAAACGATAAAGCAATCTGTTTTAAATTGGAACACCAAGTCATTGGTCTGGCCTCATCGTGTCCACCCTGCAAGCTCTGTATTCAAAGATAACAGATAGTTTAACTTCCGGCCAGGCTTCTGTTAGTCATTGCTGGAGCATCACTGGAGGTGCACGTTCATTCTCCGCCTCTCCTCTTCTACGTTCCTCTGCTCCCTGTTAATTCCAACCCCCCCCCCCCCACCCTCGTCACTGTGTGCCTGTTTAGTGGGCTAATCACCGCTCGCACTGCCAGGAATGTTCTGGCATTGCACAGACAAAGAAAAATCGATAGAATTGAATGAATGAGTAGGAACTCGGGGGCCCAGTCTTCTCAGGGGTCAGACTTATTAAAACAAATCTGGCAGCTGTTTCTGTTGTACCAATGTGAGCACCGGGGCTTGAATATTTTGTTTTGTTAACAAACAACTTGCATTGTCCTATGCACATTGTTATTATTCAATGGAAGAACGTAAAGTAGATGTGTGGGCCAGAGGTTCTGGTGCCGCACTTCCTCACCGCACACAAGGTGAGGCCAGCTGCTTTTATTGGATTTCCTGAATAAACAAATAATTTTCTCTGTGCCCTACCCATTCTCTGCAGCTTCTCTTCAGCCGTCTACAGCTAGAGATTTAACACATTTGTGCGGGAACTTTTTAAATCCGGCTTGTGACAGTGTGCAATCAATCGCCCCCTAATGGTAATGCTTGTGGGGTTTCTGAGGCCATGATGTGTGTCAGGCAGGCGTGGGGCAGTAGGGAGGTCTCGGGTTTCCAGGAGCTGAGTCTGAGGCTGGGCGGGGTGCCGTTGGGGCCACAGCATGGGACACAGTCGATGCACTTGTGCTTGATTACACGCCTCAAAGCCACCGCGACCCATCTGACCTACTGATTGGACAGAAGGTCACAACAGCCCCAGGCCCTGGTCATGTTTGTGTGCATTTTGTGGGGGCGGGCGGGCGGCTGCTCTGACTGTGAATAAATAGCAGAGGATGAGGCTTGGCCTAGCTCTCTCGGCAGGACTCTCAGCCCCCTGCAATTCCACTGTCTCTACACTGTGGCATGGGGACTGAAACCATTTTGATCTCAGTTCAACCTCAACAAACCGCCTGACATGCTCACAGAAGTAAGTCGATAACCCCAAACACACACACACATACGCAGTTAAGGGTTTGTAGATTTTGTAATAATTTTTATATTCTGTAACTGGAACATAGATATTTATTTCCCATCCAAACCTTTGGCAAATTGGGCGTGAAGTGGTTTGCAGGAAAAAATACAGCCATTTGTGTGCATGTGCGTGTGTGCACGTGTGCGCGTGTGTGTGTGTGAGATCCCACATGTGATTTGGTAGCGTAGAAGCGGTAATATTTTGATGACGAAGAGCTGATGATGAATGAATGTTGGCAAAGGCAAAGTGGACACTTTGCAGTCACATTACAGGGTAATCGCTAACGAGTGCCCCCTGCTGGCTTCCCAGGCACCTGCTGGCTAGTCATACTCCCACACCCTCCCTGCGTGTTGTAGTGGGAGTCGTATTGACGAGATGACATCCATTAGTTAAATTGTCGATTCCAAATTTATATGCAAAACAAACGTTTTAAAAATAAATGATTATGCCTGTAGAGGCTTAGTGCAGGGTGCTGAACATTTATTAGCATCCCCGAAAGATAATTGCAGGACAATCATTGTGTATCGTTTGATTTAAGAAATTTAATGGATATGAACGCTATAAAAACTTCACAGGATATCCAGCTAGAAAAGTAAAAGTTTGTCCAAATGAACTCCCACTTTTCTGAAAATCTTTATTTAATGAAATCTGAAGCAAGGCTAAAGAAGGCATTGACTCCAGCATTGGATTGAGGGTACAATGATGGGGGTGGATGTAGCAAGGAAGAAGGTATTTTTCCGGCCTTCCCGCCGGCCGACTCCCATCGGAACACCAGGTGTAAAACAGCGTTCCCTGCTTTCCCACAGGGATGAAGACATCCATTGGACCATTAAAAAATAACACTGATGTAATGGACTGAGATGGGTGCTCACAGGTGTCCAGCTAACAGGCAGGGTAGAGCATTCCTCTTCTCCTCCACAGCTTCCCCCACCCCCACCGCACGGAACCAGCTAATGCTGTGCCCTGGATTTCCAGCCACCCATACGGCCGTCATTCACGCCATCATGCCTGTCGGCAAACGGATGGCGCAAACCCACGCTATCAGCGTCTCGCCGTACACAAGGCGGTGTATATATCAAAAAGTGTTTTAGACAAACGTGTCCCTTTCAGTAAGGGCATTAAAGCACGTCAATAAATGAGATAACAAATAGTGCTGTTTAAAATATTTAGACTTTTTTAAAGCCATGCTAATACTGTACGGGTTTCAAAGGGTCTTGAGGACAAGCAGCAGAGTTTAATGAAAGTTTAATGAGTCTATAAAGCGAGTGCGCAATGTACCTGCCTGTGACTGAACTCCCCTAATAGGATTTTAATTGGGAAAGAAAAGATACGGAATATTCATCAGCGACATCGCCTCTCTGCTCCACATGTGTGTTAATCACTTTCTGTGCTGGAGATCTGACACAGAACTGCTCGCGGTTAAGAGCAATCCGTTGTCAATGTTGGCCGCGAGGGGCTGCCGCAGATGGTGGGTTACTCTCTGCACCTTTCTTTCTGTCCACACGGCCTGCCTTGTGACAGGTACAGTATTCAGTCTGCAGTGTGACGGGTAAAGTATTTGACCTGCATGGGCTGCTTGTGGTATCTTATATTTGAAGGCAGTCGATGGGGGGAGAAGTGTTTTGCTTTGTGGGCTCAAGCACGTAATCGCCAAAGCGTTCGTGGTGTTTGCAGAAGAATTTTAAAATGTAATACTTCTGAAAAAAAAACCACGAAACACGCGGCAGTCTTTTTCTACAGGAAAATTCCTTCTGTTGTAGGCAGGTCTTCAGTGGTTAGATGCATCAAGAATAAAATAAAAGTAATCGTAAAACAGATCTTAGAAAAAGTACATTTTAGTTTGAACATTTTTTGTGTGTGTGAGTGTGTAAACAGACTGTACTAAACCCATAAGGCGTGGAAATGAAGGGTTCACTGCAGCCTGGTCCAGCTTCCATGCAGATTCAGACCTGGGATTTTTCAGTCGGCAAACCTTAATAACAATCTGAACAATGTGGGAGCAGAAGGTTTAGCGTCATTTAGCTTTGTTTTTTAATTGTAAATGAGGTGCGGATTGTTAATGAGCCCTTGCTCATTAACAGGCCGATGGAATACCATGCCTTTCACTCTGAAGATAGAGTACAGTACCTGTCACACTACAGACAGAATACTGTACCTACCACACTACAGACAGAATACTGTACCTACCACACTACAGACAGAATACTGTACCTATCACACTAAAGACAGAATACTGTACCTACTACCCTACAGATAGAATACTGTACCTATCACACTAAAGACAGAATACTGTACCTACCACACTACAGGGAGAATGCTGTACCTACCACACTACAGGGAGAATACTCTACCTACCACACTGCAGACAGAATACTGTACCTACCACACTGCAGGGAGAATACTGTACCTACTACACTACAAGGAGAATGCTGTACCTACCACACTGCAGACAGAATACTGTACCTACTACACTACAGATATAATACTGTACCTTCCACACTACAATTAGAACACAGTACTTGCCACACTGAAGATAGAATACTGTACCTGCCACACTGCAGAATGGATACCTTACCTTTCTCACTAGAGAATGGATACCTTACATGTCACTCCAGAATGGATCCCAAACCTGCACTTCCTTGTGTTGAGCATACTCTACTCCACAAGCTTAGCTGCACACTTTGAATTTACAAATAATGAAAATATGTGACCATTATTAAAGAAAATTCATAAAAAGTAGTAAAAAAGTAATAAAAAAATTAGTTTATGCCCTATTGCTTCAGCTTGATTCTGATTGTAATGACACACACAGATGTGTGCACATTAGCTGTCAGAACAGCGTAACGACAGTACACAAACCATCACCGTGTGTGCTTTGTTTCAGCTCCTATCCACATAAACAACAGACTGCATTTTGTCATTGTTGATTTAGTATGTATATCAATCATTTTCAACAGTAACCCTAAACATGCACTTCTAACTACAATATCTAGCTATATCGACATACACTATACAGAGAAAAGTATTGGGCCACACCTCTTAATCATTGAATACAGGTGTTTCATTCAGTCCCATTGCCACAGGTGTATAAAATC